>JAGFPH010000864.1:297267-335674 GCA_018207615.1 Philaenus spumarius
CATTGCGTTCTTCGCACGCCAACCCCCGTATTGGGAGTATTTTCAATTCACAGTGCATTGCGTTCTTCGCACGCCAACTCGAGTATTGGGAGAATTTTCAATACACAGAGCTTTTTTATGCCTATGTGCTATGATTTTAGTTTGTTAATCTAATCTAAAAAAATGTAGGTTGTGAATAGTAATAAACTGGTTGAATAGTCTATATTTACTAAGTTGGTTGTTATGGTAATGCAAGTAAAGAAACATGTCTTAGAAATATAGAAATAGAAATATATTTATTTGCCAGAATCTTTTTACAAACAAAATTTACAAACCCTGTACAATCTTGAACAGTCTTTTTTTTTAAACTAAAATATTTTAAATATCCTAAAACATGAACATGAAAAAAGAAACAATACTTATTACAAAATTTAGGTAAAAAAAAGTACACAAAAAACTATAAAGATTCTTCATTAAATTGATATGGTAAGTACCTCATTAGCCTAAGCTGCGTTGAGGTACTTTCATTATTTTTAAACTAATAAATAAAATAAAATTGCAGAAGACAGGTGCTCACACAAGGTTTATAATTACAATAAAATTCACTATAACAAATAAATTAAATTTTATTCTTTACTTGAAAAAATATTCCTCAACCTGTTCCATATTAAATGTAAAGAGCCATTGTTTTAACTCTTTAGAAAACCCTGCAAGACTGGTGGTACTGCTGATATGCATCGGAATTTTACTAAATATTTTATAAACTACGTAAGAGTAAAATTTTTTAAAAGCTTCAAAATTTGGCCGAGGTAGTATAACTCTATTTAATGACTTAAGCCTCACAGAGTGAACATATGAATTTGATATATACTGGCCACCCCTCACAAAAAACAAACGCAAAACTCGAAAAATATAAAGATGTCTTAAAGGTAATATTTTAAGTTCTTTAAAATAAGGAAAAGAATGTTCAGTGAATGTCTTGCTAAGGTTTTGATACGAACATCTGTTTTATCAGAATGATCACTATTTGTACTTTTTAAAATTAATATTTTGCAAAATCCTTTCTTAGTGAGAGTCTAAGGCCCAAAAGAATATACTTTTAAATTTTCGTATTTGTAACTTAAGGGTCTGCTCCAGTAAACGAGCAAGCAACTGGAAACGCAACCGCTTCTCACTGTATCCCTATCTGAACAGTGCAATTTCTTGCAGCTGAACGCTTTGACATTGCCTCATTTCAAACCATTTTATAAGTCTATCTTTTGTAATTGAGTGTTGAAAAAAAACTGAATATTCTTTATAAAATTTCGGATCCGGCTTGCAAATTATTTTTCATTAATAATTTTTTATTGTGTTAGGAAAAAAAATCAAACTTTGTACTTACAAAATGTCAATTACATAATAAATCAAAAGCGTTTAAAAAAAATGTAAATTGAAAGACGGTTGCGTATTGTGACTGTGCTTAAAATGAGACCTTGCAAACAATTTTATGATAAATAGTCAACGAAATAAATGGTTTGAAATTTAACACTGCTCTTATGGGATAAAAATCCAAGATGGCCGCCACTACAGAAGACCCTTAAGTAGTTTTTGATCCACGTTGATTCTATCAATCAGTCATTCAGCCAGGACAAACTCTCTTATATACAGGATGATTCAGGAATAAACGAAGAAACTTTTAGGGCGTATTCTACTAGCGAAAATAAAGAAAAAAGTTCATATAACCATACGTTCGGAAATGCTTCGTTTTCCAGTTATACAACATTTATTTTTTTTTGTACAAAATACTTAATATCTTTGGATGTAGGAAACATATTGAACGCAAATTTTGTTTACATATTTGGTATGACATCTCTTATCCATACTTTAATACTCCAAAGATATAAGTATTTTGCTAAAGAAAGTAAATGTGTGCGGTCGAGGGTCCCCTGTCAGGAACGAAGTTTATCACGTCTTTTCTTGAATTCTTTTACCAGCCTTAACGGCAACATACACACATAATTTTAGTCTTTCAATTGCCGTTTATTATTAGTTTGTTTTTTATACAAATATTTACTGTTTCCATACGTTTAATTATAACATCAAAGCTAAGACGGTAAACACAGTTAAATGTCCGTTCATTGTAAATACATTCAATAAACATAAAATGTTGGTTCATCCGTCTGGGCCTAACCTAAAATTATTGCGTATGTTTAATTTATTTTACCTGCCTTAACGGCAACATATGTACAATAATTTTAGGTTAGGCCTGGACTTAAAATTACTTTCCAGGCCTAACCTGAAATTTCAGCGCTTGACCTACATATCTGAACTACGCCGGACGGAACCGATCGTCTCTTAATTTAAATTGATGAACCAAAACACATGTTTCTTGAATGTATTTACATTATTTGCAATAGCAACCAATTTGGTAACGCCTTTTTCGTTACTCGTATTTTATATTCGTCATTACCATAGCAACCAATAATTACACTTTTTTTCGTTACGCATTACATTTTCTATTTGTTAACTCCTACCTCAACCGGCGTTAGTGTTCTTCGTTCCAAAAATACGGAAAACGTTTTCGTTTATGTACTTGTGATGACATAGTAAATATGTATCATAAATTTTTATTCAATATATTGTAATATATTCAAAGATATTAAGTATTTGGTTAAAAAAAGAAAGTGGCGAATATCTGAGAACGAAGCATTTCCAAACCTATGTTTACATATGAACCATTTTTCTTTATTTTCACTAGTAGAACACGTCCTGAAAGTTTCTCCGTTTCTTTCTGAATCATTCTATAGATTTGTATTAGTTTTGATTTGGGGAGAAAGCCACTGAAGTTTTAAAACAGGGTTTCATAAACATAAAAACTAGCTATCATTCCAGGCTGTGTGCGTCTTGAACAAAGGAAACCGCACTTAATTTGCTAATTACAAATTTTTAAAAACCCCGAACGGCAGAACAGATTTTCTTGAATCATAGCTAACCACAGACAGACACACAGACATACACACTTTAAACTTATAACACCCCTCATTTTGAAACTAATGTAAAGGGTTCACGAGTTTTTAACGTGATGTTTTATTAACACGCTCATTGCTATGCAAATATCGTATTTCCTATGCTGACCTTTTATTTTTTATATTTATGGCCTAAATGAGTATAAATTACTTTATTTTCTATTTTTGAACCTTTCTACATAATAATAACTAATATTTTAACGCAAATGATAAATTCTTACTGTATTATAACTCAATTCAAACATCTGCTCTTAAATTGTATAAATAAAACAGCTGATTTGGATCAAAAACATAATTTTAGGTTAGGCCTCAAATAAACCAAAACACGTTTATTTACAACCAATATGGCAAATTTAGAATCGGGTAATTATTCTTCACAGCTAACTGCTTTTTTAGATTATGTAGAAGCAAACAAAAGGCATACTGTATTATAAGTGAAACATTTGGTGTTACATATTATACTGTTTCCTTTAGTTTGTAATATCAAAATTTGTTTGAAATGTTGATTATTGTTTAAATATTAATGGTGAAATTTCAACGCATGCCGGAATTCGAATTATTAGGGTTGGTCGTGTCAATTTCGATCTCTGTTTTACATTAGCTATGTATAGGTCACCGCTCAATCGTAATTTCCGTGAAGATATAAGAGTATACAATAATCTGTTTGCATTGGCTCCACCGGGACTGGTGAGCGAAGCGAGCAGGGGCGGAGCCCCTAATCTGTTGTCTTTATCCACAAATGTTATCAAATACAGTAACTTACTAAATAAAAATATGCAGAGCTGTTCACATTAAATACACACAGAACCGAAGTCGATTCGCCCCAGGCTACATTTAACTTTGATTCCACAAAACCCGGTGATTTTTTAATTAACATATGACTGCTGCCAATAACCCCGATGGAAGAAGGAGGGAGGGGGGATATTTGCAATTGTAAAATCAAATTCAAAGATTGGTTCGCTAAATGATAATACTGTTTAATCAACCGCGGTATTAGTTTTGCCGGGGTTTTTCTAATTCCGTTGTAAAAATATTTGTTTTACCTTTGACCTGGCTTTCTGCTCATGTGCACTAGTGCTCCGTCAAACGGACGGTGTTTGTTTATAGCGTTTTTTTTTATAAAAAAGGTTCTGTGTGAGTTTATGTACTCGGTGTTTCAAAAGTACTGGTATGGATAACCGTGCGTGGAAGCTTTCGGAAGGAGGGCGTTAAAGGAGCAAACACTCTAACTTTCAAGGAATGAGGTCCACGTGTTTGAGAACAAATTAATTCGATTGCTAAAGTTCAATGCTTTCTACACTGTGGTTAGTTTCTGGTTACCACATTATACTTTTAAGGGAGTGGTCAATGAGCACTGATCATGGTCCCCAGAACACGTTTTAGGATGTCATTAAAATTATATATATAGTAGTGGATCCGAAAATGCTTTGCTATTGCTTGATTTAACTTTAAGTGTAGTTATGCTATTTCATCCCTTTGACTTAAGTAATCGAATTTTAAATGTGTTTTTTTTTTAGATTAATTATTAAAGAATAATATTAAATAATGTTAGCTTTATAGTTAGTTTGTGTGAATTTAGTGCAATTTATTATTTTTATTTTATTTTATTTTTTATTGGGGCAGCTATCGCATTTAACTAGATAAAATAAAACCTGAACACAAAATCACACAACAAATACGTTTACTAACTTCAAACGCGTTTCAACGACAATGTCGCCATTATCAGTGATACACGGGCTACAGCAACCCGACTATAACTAACCTAACAAGTGTGTCAACGCACCGTATCATCACTGAGGATGGCGGCATTGTCGTTAAAACGCGTTGTGAGATTTTGTGTTCAGGTTTTATTTTATCTAGTTACTTTCTCACAAGTCAAGTTCCATAGTTATTTATTTTATATCGCATTTGTATTTATTTGCTTGTAACGACCATATTCTCTAAAACATATGTGTAAATTGTGAAATTTGTTGAGTAGTTTTTGAGAATATAGTAAAAGTAAGTGTAGAGATTAATATTTAATTTTTAAGATAGTTATTACATTTCATCCCTTTGAATTGAGTAATCAAATTGCACATTGTTGTGTATCCTTTATAAATAATAGTACATAATTTTAGCTTTATAGCTTGTAGGAAGTTAGTTTAATTTATATTTATTGTTTAGGTGTAGAAACCCAATTTCAACTCCTTAGACTACTGTAATTGTAACGTATAAACACTCCTGGCAATGATATGGATAAAATGTGAATTTTTTAGTGAAATCAGTCGAATAGTTTTTTTTATATATGTGTTCGCACTCTAACTGCCGCAATTTACGACTGATTTGGTTCAAATTTGGTAAATAAGTTGGTTTTCTAAGTAGCTCGGACGAGTTCGCTAGCCAAAAAAAAAATCCAAAAGCCGGAAGTACGTTTTTGAAAGAAAGTAAATTTTGTTGGACATTTTTCGTACTAAAATGATATGTTTTCGGGGTTTCAACTAATCAAATAAATTTAGGACTTTAATGTGTATTCTGCAAATTTTTTTTTCGACCTTATATCCTGTCAGGTTCTTCCAAAATCGACCAACGCTAAATACCATAAAAACACCCTTTTCAAATCCCACAAGAAGCAGTCCATAATCCGAGGTCGCAAGTATTAGGTACTACCAGGCCGGTGGCTTAGGTGCAAACAAACTCTACTAATATATGTTGTACGATAGGCAGCAATTCAGCGTCTTCGTGAGTAGATCAATTTCCCAAATAGTTGGTTGAAACCCTGTAACATAAAAACTTAATTTTTGAAATTCTCTCAACTCATGTCAGCGGTTCAGCTGCGTAATCGAATTATTTATTGTGGGATTATTGAATAAAAAAACAACAAAATTAACTTTTTTGGGTTTTTACTTATATTTTGTAAATCATTGGATGAAATGCTACACTTTCAATGGAAAAGTTGTAGTCTAGTAAATTTAAAAACCTTTAAAATGAGACTTTGTAAGTTTTGATCGACGCATTTTCGACCGAGAAAAATTATTAATAAAATTGCATGAAATTTTACGTTTATTCGATTCTGGGAGAACCAAGCTAGCTATAATGTTGTGTAAAAAAATGTGCAGAATAATATATATACATTTATTTATTTACTTTCGGGCTTTGCCCCCTGCTCGCTCAGCTCGCAAACCCCTACCCCACCTCTCTTTATTATAATATATATCGTCTATTCCCTAGACCGAAGTCTAGAACACTTCTTATATAGTTGTGTAGGTCGGCCCTACAAAGGACCGCAAGTGTTGCCTGAAGGGCGTGTAATTGTTTCGGGTGTCCGTAGCCGCTTGTGCGAGCACAGATCTCTTCCCAACGGGACTTTGGTTAGAGAGATTAAGGTGAAGGTTCTAGCCTAGTCTAGATTCTTTTCCGCTAACGAATTTTCGTGTACGCCGTTTTGATGCAGGTGTTTGTAAAGTAGAACAGATTTATTGAATTACAAATTAAATGAATTTATTCCTGGTGAAACAGCCTGGCGGTCGGCGCAACTCCCCCACTAACGTCAGCGACTTTCCTTTTGCCTCCCTTCTCTGTGGCGTTGTTTGCCGCTTCGGCACTTGTCCGGCCAATTCTCCCGCAGTTCTAGGCTCAGTACTTCGTTCTCAAGACTGGTGAAGCATGTTCCCTTGGCAGTGTTCGCTTTGTTAGTTCCCTTGGCAGTGGTCGCTTGTTGGTTACGTATTTATCCTGTTCTTATTACTTTATAATTATGAGAAGAAAAAGTAAAAACACTTTTTTATGTAATAGAGAGATTTTGCTAACGAACTCGTCCGAGCTACATAAACGACCAACGTGTGTACCAAATCGGACTTTAAATGCGCCGGTTAGCGTGCGAACACTTACATATATGTGTAAATTTTAGTGACTGTTCAAAACGTGTTCTAAAGACCATGATCGGTGCTCATTTACTACACCCGACCTTAGGTCCCACCCTGCGGAAAAGCGCTAACAAGAAAAATCAAGGTTGAACTGTAACAATTTAGTTGAAGTAATCTAGCTTGTGAATTAATTTTCTTTTCGTACTTATTTTACACAATTTTAAAACCTAGGCTAAACATTGTCCGGCGGAACAACCTCAATAATTCCAGCTACAAGGCGCCACTGGTTCCTACTTTTTCAGTAAAACAATGAGGGCGACGCAATTCTACGCCGTGTGAGTAAAACAAGAGCCCTTAGGGCCAATTAGACGCTACCCTTGTAAATTTATCCCCCTCGAGAGGTCGGGTCATGAGCAGACCTCAACCTACGGCCTCCGAGGTACATTATTGGTTATGGGTATCCCTTAGAGACTTAGTACGGCCTACTTATTGCTCATCGCCTAATATAGGACGATTATTGCCAGTAACATTCTTAATGTAACCACACGTCGTTGTGCTTGTAGTCTGGCCACTGTAATACTGGCGAAAATAATGTTAGGTATATTGGAAAGCTTCTTAATGTATGTTTGTTCTTATTAGCGAATTTCCATAGGAAATATGAGCTATTGCAGTGAATGTTATGGTGTGACCCAAGGTCCGGTCAATGAGCACCGATCATGGTCCCCAGAACACGTTTTGGGGTGTCATTAAAAATCTTACATATGTATTTATGTGTTCGCACTCTAACGGCCGCATTTTTAAGTCCAATTTGGTCCAAATTTTAGGCACAACTTGTTTTTCTTAAGTGGTCCGGACGAGATCGTTAGCCAAAAAATCCAACAACCGGAAGCACTTTTTTGACAGGAAGTAGCCTATATTCTTTAAAGATTTTTCGTACTAGAATGGAACATTTTGGGGTGTCGTGTAAAACAAATAAATATAGGACATTATTCTGTTCCCACAAACCGATCAAAACTTAAAATTTTAAACGTAATGATAAAAAGTCAGTTTTACCTCTCCGAGGCCGCAAGGTCGAGCGGAACAAAACAAAACGAATCTAAAAAATCCACAAAATCTTGTAATAAGAAAAATCTATAAACAAAATTTACTTCCGGCCAAAAAACGTGCTTCCAGTTGTTAGATTTATTTGGCTAATGAACTCGTCCGAGCGACAGACTACCAACGTGTTTACCAAATTTAGACCAAATCGGTTGTAAAATGTGGAGGTTAGAGTGGGAACACACATATGTGAATATGAATCACACCTCAAAACGTGTTCTGGGGACCATCATGTGTGCTCATTGAACACTCCTGAACCTCAATAAGAGTCACTGCAATAGTTCATCTTTCCTATGGAAATTAGCTAGTAAAACTTTCATCTCTAAACTTTAATAAAGACCAATGCCGTGTATTAAACGACATATCGATCACACAAAAGCTTTGCAGGTAAATAGCTGAGTTTATTTTCCGTTCATTCTTGTTTGGACATGAAGTGTTATGAAGGACTTATTAGGTACTTAATTTTGTAGCAGACAACCGAACAGTGGTGACGAGGAACTAAAAAGAAAGAAAAAACTAGTAGAAAATAGGAAGAGAATAGAACCAATTGGAATTGAAGGTGCAAATTAGTTGCAAAAGTTAACAGACAGTATTATTATACCATTTAGTTTTTGTAAATGCCGTAAAAGATGATATTATCATCCTAATTTACACTTTTATGTTGTTCAATGTCAGATACATCTTTGAGCATGTTATGTCATTGTCTTTGAAGACAATGTTCTGCAATTACCCCTAATGTTCACATTCTTAATATCCTACGGAGTAGGTCAACTGGGGTAACTTTGGCCAATTTTTTGTCTTCCTTCACATAAATTTCCTTATATTGTTCATATGTATATGTAATTAACTTCAATGTACTTTTTTTAACTCTGCGTTTTTTCAAAGTGTAGGCTATATTGGACTGGTTTTTCGAATTCAGATTTTTTTTTATTTATATATTTATTTTTTTTTTTTTTTAATACATAAATAAGAGCATAAATAAACACAGAAACATAATACTGAAATAACACTAATAATTAAAGATATAAACTTAGACAAAATAGGAACATATAAACTAATCACATCTTGGTAAACAAAAAGTGTTTAGGCTTACATAGGAATATAAGTAAACAAAACCAGAAAAAATACTAGTAATTTTAAATAAAACTTAACTTAGATACAATTAAAAAAAAATTTAAAAATACTTCTCAGTAAAAAAAACAAAATTTACATTTCAAAGAATGAAAATAATGCACCTCCAAGGGCTTTTGCCCGTTTTGAGGTTGTATAACACAGAAAAAAATAGTACAACAGAGATTCTAGGGGTTTTTTTTGGGAGCAGTTAAATCACTTGTTAATACGTATTGCTAAATAATTAAACAAATTCAGTAAAATTATAAATAAGCATCCAAACTATAATTTATATCTAAATTTATTTACTTAACAATATACATTCGTACACTTATATATAACTTCATATACAAACACATACACACCCTTACCACATACACATGCACCCCAACACACACACACAGACATATTATATCCGTAAAAAATGCTAATATCAACATACATAACTACTTTTTTAAAGTTTTAATTTACTAACATGTATCCCCATAAAAATATTCCATTACAAGACCGCTCTCACTAAATTCTCAACACTATCCATGCCCAAAAGATAGCACTTCAAAAGTTTGCTACATTTGTTAAATTTTGTACATGTCTTAATATTTTCCGGAAGTTGGTTATAAATTCTTGGAGCTGTGTTAGTACAAAACTTGAAATATATGGACAATTTTGCCCTGGGTATAAATGCTTTATTGCCACGTCTAAGCAAATAAACAGGAGTTCTGCTTTTTAGATCTGAAAAACTACCACTCCTTATATAAAATACTTTCATAACTTTAAATATGTATAAACATCTAAGAGGCAGTATAGTTAGGTGTCTGAATAATGGTAAAGACGGAACCCTCTCCTTTTTATGCATAATCAGTCTCACAAACTTTTTTTGTGCTACAATTAAAGGAGTAAGTCTGGTGACATATGTACCTCCCCAGCAACAAATTCCATAATCTAATCTACTATTTACCATAGAATAATATATTTTACGCAAAATAGGCTATGGAACAATATCCTTCAAATAAAAGAATACTCGCAAAATATTATTTATGTTGGATTTGATATTATTTGTTTTAATTCTAAGATTTTTTGAATGTTTGGGCCAATTTTGCCTTTGATTGGGGTAACACTGTCCCAAAATGTCTTAAAAATTAAGGCCAAATATGATTTCTGACAATGTTACCCCAATTATAATTATGGGTTTATGCAGGTAGGTGCTGCTGTACAATGAGTTTCTGGATAAAATAAAATGAAACTAAACATTCTACAAAAGTAATAAACATGTATTTTGAAAATGTTACTCTTATCCCTTAACTAACATCATGCTCGAAAATCACTTAACTAACACCATACGTCTGAGAGACACTCTTTGTTATTTTGAGATAAATAAATACAACTTAATAATATATAAACATCGTTTAATGATTTTTTGTGAATTTTAAAATGTTTGTCACATAATAAATAAAAGTTTAAAACAATAATTGATGGTAATAATTCCACAATGTGGATCCTTAACACTATTGTGAAGATCAGGTTCTGAGCGTTCTTCCATCACGTACACCAAATCCTCACGAATGTTTTCAAACCTTTCCTTATATACAGACACTAAATTCGCAGCTGTTCTGCCATGTGACGGGCCAGGTATGTCAAAGTCATCCATTCTTTTCAGAATATAATAAATGTATTTAACTACATGGCATACATCAACAGTAAACACATTACAATTCAAAGGAGGGGAAGATGAAAATAATATAACTTCAAAGACATGATACATCTCAGAGACGGAAAACTGTGTCGCTCGAGTAAAACAAACCAATAGAAAGAGCACTGAATAAGATACAAAGACGTGACTTTCTGAGTACATAGAATACACTACAATTAGAAGGTAGAGGGACGGGTGGTAAACAAAAATAACGGTTGGGAATAAAATGCAGGTTTTAAATTGTGCATCCGTCTCCTAGACATATGGTGTTAGTTAAGGGTTAATGTTTATTACAAGAACCAAGTCGATAGCTCAATTTGGTAACTAACGGTAGATCAAACTGTCTTTTACCAAGATTTGGGCCAAAGTACCCAGTTGACAGTACTTTATTATCCGTGTTGAAATACCAACTCTTGATTGACATAGAGCTTCACAGATGAGTGATGAATTTGACTTTTGTTCCAGCATCATTACCGATGGCAAACAGTGGCCTAGTGGGTGCTCCGCCTCCTCAGCCACCGCAATTACTAGCTGCGCCTCAACCAGCAGCCATGCCTCAGTTCATCCTGGCATCCGGCCAGCTTGTGCAGGGTATTCAGGGGGCGCAACTGTTAATACCAACATCACAAGGTAAATACCTAGCCTAGTGTTTAACTGGTTAGGAGAAATGTATTTGTGCTTTATTTCAAAACGATTAATTATTTGTAGTTTTACTTTTATAGCAAATAACTAGTAAGAACCCGTGAAAAATCACAGGCAGATTAATTGGATACGCATTAATTGTTAATGTTATCGTTAACATTAACATTGTTGTGTCCCAACTTATGTGCCTTTGTACATTTTTGTGTAAATTTTTATATAAAGAGACAATTTGTTTTGCAAACATTAATACAGTGACAGTTCTTCTTACCAAACATAATATTCCAAAGGAAAAATGTATTAGCATTCTCTAGAACTTACCGAGAATGCAATGTCCACTTAAAGTTATTCAGTCAAAATAAATTACCTGTTTTTTTGTGTAACAATCAAAGTATATAATCTTGCTAAAAGAACTATCAAAGAATATTTATTTTCACTGTAGTTCAAGTATTATCTGTCAATTCACACCACTTGCATAGCAACAATAGACAACTATAAAAAGTGAAAAGTCGTAAGTTAGGCTACTGTCCCAAGATTGGGTACTTGACGGTACCAATAAACTGTACACAAAATTAAATGAAGACTTTTTTAACTTACAATACAAATTTTTTTGGTTATTTAATCAAACATTTGTTTAGTTTGCGCCCTCTGTCATTGTGTGCCCCTAGGCAAATGCCTAGTGATAAATCCAGCCCTGTTCATAGTCTAATACATAACAATAAATTACCTCCAGTAAATATTGTTTCAATCCTACACGTTTTCAAATTAATTATTGTTATTTATTTTCAGGTATCGCAACGCAAACAATCTTAACCATTCCTGTGAACCATGTGACGAGCAATCAAATGGTCAACCTAGCGTTAAGTAACGGCCAAGTTATTACTACAACGTTGGCGAACCTGCAGACGATGGCACAACCGCATCATCTTCTAGCTCCAACGCAAAGTTCAGGTACAACAACTTAACTACTCTATTGCTTCTTACAGTGAGATGTACTTGTTATCCCTTGAAACTTGTAAACACAAGGTTCCACATCCAGAAGGGTACAAAATTTAAAATATGCTTACTGGCATTTTAATGATTGGTAAAATAATGTTTTTTTAGATAGTTTATTGAATATTTCATAAAATTAATAATTTGACCACGCAGCTGAACCGCTGACGTGAGTTGAGCGAATTTCTAAAATTAAGTTTACATGTTTTCGAGTTTCAACCAACTTCATGAATTCACTGAATAGCTGCCTGTGTGTATGAAACATATTAGTAGAATTTGTTTGCACCTCAGCCTCCAGCTTCGACTCACACGCTCCTTCGTTCCACTTGCAGCAGAAAAACTCGCTTTCTGAGTTTGTCCTTCGGCCTTGCAGAGTTTGTCGTTCGCTTTACTCACTTGTTTGTTAACTTCTGTTATATTGTTGCAAGATCAGTGTTGTGGTGTTGAGTAAAAGTAAACAATAATTGTTGCTGAGCGCAGTGACTTTTTAAAACACAATTCAGTATTAATAATAATCGTGCAGTGAGTGAATTGTGTTCAGAATTAAAATGTCAGACAGTGAAGCAGAAGAACATTACGATTTCTTTAAAAACAGTTTCAGTTTTGTCTTATTTCTTGCAATAATTGAGCTAATTTTTCTGTGCTTACCAGTAGTGATTATTGTATATTACAATAAATGAATCATAATTATATAAAACCCCATGATATTTGGTTTATCCGGAATTTCGTTTATCTGTAACAGTACTGGTCCCATCAAACCCGGATAAATGAGGTTTTTTTTATTATTTATTTATTTCCATTAACCCTTATTTGCACTCTGGAAGGATTTTTAATAAACGTCCAATGGGCTCGGATGGCCAGTAGTGCTGGCCACAGCCATTTCTTTATCAAGTCTGAATTGTTTTTTGCAAGTTACGTTCCTCTCAGCTCGGATGGCCAGCAGTACTGGACAAGGTAAAATCCCTCGAACGACCGGATGGCCAGCAGGACTGACCACACAAATGATCTGCATTAATTTATTTTTAGTAGTTTTATTTTGTCTGGATTTTGATGAAATCTAGAGTCCAAATCTTAGTCTAATTAATTCCCTCTTTTTTTCTGGTCTGTGTTGTATCAAAACGTAGCAATATCCGTTACATTATAACCTTACCAGCAGTTTAGTTTTACGTTGCGGTGGTCTAGCCTAGTGTTTTTAAAGTTTGAAGTAATTATTTAATACAACAAAAGTTAATTAGTTTATTATAGGTTTTACGTGTTTTTTTTAACAAGTTCTTAATTTTATTTTATTTTAAATTACCTAAAAATGTTGTTCGATAAGTTGTATACAATGGACCCAATGGTTTATTTTATTCATTAAAATATATTATAACTATATATTTACAGCTAAAACAAAAACTCACCAATAACAATATAATATATCTACTTTATTGTGTGGCAAAATAAAAGACTTACCATACTAAAAGCCCATGATTTTGTTAAACAAGAAATAAATACCCACTAAAAACATTTCAGATTGTAGTGAAAAATTATTCAGAGCTGTTGACGCCGAAAGGTCAAATTAGCTGCAGAGCTGACAACAGTATCGTAAGCGGCCAGTCAGGCTGGCCATCCGAGCTGTGAGGATGTCTAATTCGATAAATATTCAGAGCTGACTGAGAATATCGTATGGCCAGCAGTACTGGCCAACCGAGCACAAAGGGTTAAAATTGAAATACATTTAGTTATAACCTTACACTTACAGATTTAGTAAAATAGAAATAATTTAAAAATATAAATGTCTACTACTCTACTATATTCATTCATTTTAATTTGATTTCTACTACCTAAATCACTTGACTTGATATAATTATATTTGTGCTATTAACTTCAGGGATGCTGTCTTTGTAGTCGATGAACTGACCACAGTTTCACCCAAACTGGGCTATTTTCAAACTTTGTTGAACCACATTTTACACTATGTTGCACATATTTTATCACACATAACACTTAAAAATGTTTAAAAACGAATGAAATTATCCTCTGAATTGTCATCAAATTTTTCTCCGTATCTACAAAATTGTAAGTTCTCCGTATCTTACACTTTTTGTGACCTAAACATATACTGCATCTAATCTTGTCTCATTTACTATCTTAAACTGGTTGTTTATCTTGCAGGCTTGTTCCAATTTCAAAATGTTGTTGTATAATGGGTAAGATTTAAATTGAAGTTTGTCGTTATGGAATTTTTATATTACTTTTATTGAACTTATATACAGTAGACTCCCTCTCGTTCGGCCATCTCGGGACCGAACTACCGGCCGAACTAAAAAATGACCGAACTAACCGATGAAAAAAAATGCCACTTTTACTGCCTTAAATGGACTTTTAAGTGATCTATATGAAATAATTAATTGAAAAACATGTAGCTTACGAAATGGTGAAATAAAAGTTGTATGTATTCGTAGTAACACTAAACAAAAACTGACCACACCCAAAGAGCATCGTTCACCAATTCGTTTTTAGGTTTTTTTAAAGTGCAACGTGACGAAAGATCTTTTTCCGATTCGATCTGCATACAAAAAGTCTCAATTGATTTTCGGTTTCGACGCCAGTCATTTACGGTGCTTTTATCGACCCCAAGGCGTGTACAAATACTTTGGACCAATTCATTTTTGTCTATTCTCTCTAGAGCTTGCAACCGTTGTTGCATTGTCACGAAATTACGTTTTCGTTTAGCACTCATAATACTGTATGTAACTTATAAATAAACACAGCACAATAAAAGCAGCTCACTAAGCGATGTAATGTACACACACAACTAAATGTACACACACGAACATCTTAAACTGATACTGTACTGAACAGTGAACACGTCTGCACTAGGGCTAAAACGGAAGTCAGCTGACCTCAATAAACAAAGAAATGTTATTCCAGTGGCTGGCCGAACCATCCGGAGGTCGAACCAATTGAAGCCGAACGAGAGGGAGTCTACTGAATGTAGTATTCTCTTACGACATCCGTTTCTCGGCTTTTCTGGTTTTTACGCAGTATTTCCATATTTTCCTCCATTATGATGTACGAGTGTCAAAACATAATCAACGACAAACTTCTATTTAAATCTCACTCACTACACAACATTTCTAAATTGAAACTAAGTCAAAAAAAAAACTCCACAATATGGTTTTTGTTCAGTAAACAAACCTATCCATCTAATAATATTGGCCACTTTGTTTCACAATCATCTGTTTTTACTTTAAGAACATTTGACTAAATCTATCTGAAATTTCCAGTACCATGTACCAGTCCCACCGTTGCACCGCCCGCAATGAACAATCCTCTACCTCACCAGCTGTTGAGCAACGGGCACCATCACTCGCAACAACAGCTGTTATCAGCCCTACAACAACAACAGCAGCAGCAACAGCAACAACATAACCAACTGGGCAACAGCACAACCCACCAGCCTAGCCTAATGTCACCTTTAATCAATTCACACAATCAAAGATCTCCGCTGCACCATCATAGTCATCAGTATTCGGTTAGTATTTATTTGCCAACTTATTTTAATGTTAACTTGTTATTTATTTTAATTAAGTATTTCATCAGGGTACTTTTTATAGTATGTGATAATTCGGGCAGCTAAATCAGACGGTAATTTCTGCTAAAACAACGTACTGTTCTAATAGGTTCAAGATGTGTTACAAATACTGTATGAGGCAAAACATAACAAAACAAAATGGTAAACAGTAGTAGTGAACAGGGGCGGCTTAAGGCTCGTACGACACATTCGCTCGCACAGGCTGCTTATGTTGGGGGGGGGGGGGGCGCCAAAATGGGTTATACAAAATCTAAAAAAAAACTATCTAAGTTCATCTATTGTGACCCGATACGGATGGAAAATATTATTGCATCAAAAATTAATTAGAGTTTTCAATCTAACAAGTCAATGTATTACAAATTTTCTTTAAAACTCCCAGGTGTACATTTTTAAGAGAATTTTGTCACGAATCCAGTGTTGACTTCATTCAAATTTCATGTGCGGTCATGTTAATTAATATTTGAACAAAATCTGAATTCTGATCGTGAGTTTTTCATAATTTGAATCAAAGTTTTGGTGATCTTTAGAAGCTGATTGCGGTCGAAATATGGGTAGGTATTTCTTTGGATGATGGAGCATGTGATTTAAAGTAGATAGGTATATGACACGAAGTCGGTTGATGGTTTACTGGAACGATTACAGACATTTTGGCCAGATAGCCATCCGTAAGTAATCAATATATAATTGGGGGAGGGGGACCCAGGGAGGAAGCATCTTGAACGGGTGACATTTTATTCTTAAGCTTCCCCTGGTAGTGACTCGAATTTTTGAAAAATAGAAATAGTTTGAGAAAAGACATTTATATTTTCTGAAAAAAGTTTTTGTAGTCCATTCAAAAATTATATCTTCGTTTGATAAATACCAAAGCACAGAAAACTCCATCATGGATGATGGAACTGAATTTATTGTCTGACCAAATATCACTAGAATAGTTGCTTTCACATTCATCACTTGACTTTTGTTTAGCAAAATTTCACTAGGATCATATAAGTTAAGATTTATCTACTATCTACTAAAAATCCCACACACGGCTGTGATGAATCGGCCATGTTTACTGACACATTTCGACGAAACGCTGCTAACATAAATTTATTCTCTATATTTTCTGCTGTTAGCAGCCTCCTGTCAATAGTGCAAATAGTTCATTTTAAATCCAATAGATTGCAGAACGTGTTAAAAAGATAAAAGAATTAGGCAGTCTAGTACTAGGTGGTAGTACTCAAACGTTTAAGTTTTAAAACGTGTATAAGCAACCATAGTCTGTGCAGATAGTACAGTGCATCGTGTAAACACGACCTTAGTTGCGAAAAGGTTAGCTCGAACCCATTTCATCGATGAGGTCGCTCTTCAGTATTGCACAAGAGACAATAATCAAACTATAAGTGAGTCACCTATATTGTAGACTTATATTTTTATTATTGTAGCTTGTGCATGGTTGATGATGGCAACTTTATTGTTGAATTGGATTTCAGGTAATAGTTGTAAGATTCTATCCAAATTTGTTCTATCAACCATACGTGAAGTTAAATTAATGAGTTTTTAAAACAGTTTATTTAAAGTTTAAATATGTTTATAAAGGATAGTGCAAATATTTATTAAATTAAATTAGGTATTACGCTGCTTATGAACTTATAATATGTTTTAAGTAGTACCTACTACTCAAAAAAACTGATTTAGATTTTATTCAAAGTGGATAGTCCCTTGTTGATTGCTTTCAAAAGAATGAGTTGTTTTCTGCCTATACGAGGGATGTTCTGAAAGTAACCTCCATTTATATATATATATATATATATAAAACACAGAAGTAGATACAAAATGTGTATTATATACATCTTAAAACTACAACTTTTCTTTACTTTTCAACACTCTTTCCATGAACATTTAAGCACTTATCATACCTATTAACTAACTTTGAAATTCCGTCTGCAAAAAAAATCTCCCTCCATGAGTCATCCGGTGACCGCATCTTTGAGCTGTTCATCATCCTCAAATCGCTGGGAGAAAAAACATTTTTACATACGCATAAAGAGGTGGAAATCGCTGGGAGCCAAATCTGGGCTGTATGGTGGATGCCTAAAAACATTTCATTTTAACTTTCCCAGAAGGTCTTTAATTTTCTGAACAGCTTGAGGACGAGCGTTGTCAGGCAGGAAAATGACGCCAGATGAAAGAAGACCACGGTTTTTGTTTTGGATCGCCCATCATAGGTTTTTCAGTGTTGCATTGATTGTCGCACCACGTTTCATGAATTCAACCAGCATCACCCGTTTTGAGTCCCAAAACACCATTGCCATGAGCTTTTTGCCGGACTTTTGTTGGTTTCTGTGGAGATACTGCATGAACTTTGACTGTTGTTTAGTCTCAGGATTCACGTACTTGACCCAAGTTTCATCTCCTGTCACAATTCTGTTCAGAAAAGAATTTGTTCTTTTGTTTTTAGTCGGTGTTAAACTTTGTGAATGAGAGTTTCATTATGAGTGAAAAGCAAAAGTGTGTTGTTTTATATTTAAATAAAAATTGATAAGCAATCTAAGTGATTAGATCAAGGTGATTCAATAAGAAAAGTGCCAAGTGATTTAGGTTTTGGAGAAGTGACTGTCGGGATTTGGAAACAAAATAGATCTGAAATTTAAAAGTAGGTATCTCAATGGTATTCAAATAATGAAGAGGCTAGACAATCATGAAGAAAAGCAAGCATTAAAAAACTTCAGAGGCATTATTTTTGTTGTTTTTATCACAGTAGCTTACAGTATCCAATTTCTTTCATTTGAGTACATTATAAAACCTTCTTTGTTTATTTAAAACTATATTATTTAAAGCCAAATAAACTAGATTTTGAAGTAATTATGGCTCTAAATTAGCCTAAAACGATGTAAATGATGCAGGAACTAGCACCTCAATGGTTTTCTCATGGCCTACCGTATTATCCGAGTTTTTGGTTATCCGAGGTCTGCCCAGTCCCAATTACCTCTGATAATCGATGTTCTACTGTAGTTTTATTAATTTCAGTAGTTATGAAATATAACAAAATAAATATTTAAAAAAAAAAAAGAAAGATTTTCCAACATAGTTCAAAACCATGACTACTATTATTAATACACATAATAAATTTGTAACCGAAATTTTTCTTTCAGAACCCAGATAAATCTCCAACACACGGGAACAGCAATGGACTCTTATCTAACGGTGCTGTCACATCGTCGTCCGCATCTTCGTCACCGCTTAATACCATCAACCGTCTAGCTGCGAACAACTCCGATCTGACCATCACCACGACAACGAGTGCCAACAAACAGCTCGGCAACGGTTACCAGCATAACAATAACAACAGCATGCAGCACAGTCCTGGCTTAGACCTGTTGGACGATTCACCCAGTAAGTGGTTTTTCAATAGTATTGTAATCGATTGAGTCGTCGAAATGTTTGTTGTTATAAAATTTTTACTTTAACACAAGGGTGCGGAACATGTCTGAAATTTCCAAACAACGAACAAGCGGGGCTGGGAAAATTTTAGCCTGGGAAAATCCACAAAAAATAGAAAAGAAATGAATAAGAACAAAGTCAGCCTAATCGGTTTGTTCTTGGATACACACACAAGTGTGTTGTCTGTTTTCTGCTGCAAGTCGGGCTGCGAATTCCTATTTAAGAATAAAGTTTCTTACCTTTGTATCTGTCAAGTAACCAGTTTTTTTTTTGCATATATAACGCATTTAGAAACAATTAAAATAGTTTCTAAAGATAGATATATGAACGCTAATGAAGAGTATGAGATTTATAAGGCGTTCAAATCAAAAGGCGCAAATGGCGAACATCAATTATTGAACGACCAGCTAAATATCGTCTCTAATACCTCGTACGATATGGCGATAAGAGTTCAAGAAGACCGCGGAAAGAACAGGTTCCAAGTTCGCGAGATAGCAGACTGACATTTGCCGTCCGCTAGCCAAATAGTGTACACCATAACGTACTGTCTTTAAATGTGCTGTGTTGTCTTTTGTGTAGTTAATTTTAATCTTTGGCGGCCTCGGTCGAGTAATTTATTGTGTCTGAAAATTGGATAAAAGTCCCGAAACATGTCACATATACAAAAAAGAGGTCACTTGATGAAAACAAATGTAAGAAACTTAATTTTAATCAATTAGTGATCTGAATAAACGGTACCAGGAACTGGCACATATTTTCTCACAAACATATTTAAATTATTAAACAGATTCACTGTGACTTGTAGGGTGGAGTAGGAGAGATGATTTTGTATTAAAGTTGTAGATCAACTAATAAATATTATTATTATTATCTAAAGAGAAAACTATTCTATCGATTTCGAACAAATTTGCACCAAACAAGTCAATTAGGTCTTTATAGATGCACGTAAAATGGTTTTGAAAAATTTTGAAAAACAACCCCCTTTATGGCCAAAAAAACCCTCAAAAATCAGTTATTATTATTAGCTAAACGAGAATTTTTAGAAAAATGCAGTTTTTTGCATATGGTAGGGCACATTAAAGCCAAATTTTATCAAAATCGTTAGAGCCGTTTTTTTTATAAAAAAATAATAACTGTTTTTTGGGGGGTTTTTTGGCCAAAATGGGGGTTGTTTTTCAAAATTTTTCAAAACCCTTTTTCGTGCATCTATATAGGCCTACTTGACATGTCTGGTGCAAATTTGGTTGAAATCGATCGAATATTTTTCTCTCTAGCTTTGTATACATTCAGACATACAGACAGACATTTTGTAAAAACCACTTTTTTGGGCTCAGGGGGTCCCAAAACAGATATTTCCACAAAAATCTCCACATCGATTTTTTTGCGATCACTATACTTTCTCTATACTATAGTATAGTGAGAAGATAAAATTAATTCATTACTCCTATTTAATCTTCACAGCACAAAATATCGTATGTCCGAGCCACCGATACGATATTTTTGTGCCGGTAGATGAATGGCAATTTCCTGATTCCTGACTGGGTTCAAAGAGCTGGTGTTCTTTACATTTTCTTTAGGTATTAATTATTATGGTCCTGGAATTCAAATTTTGTAAACCTCATACTAATGATATTATTCAAGCAATAACAACTAAATCCCATTAAACCATATTATACAAAGGTACTTAATATAGGTATTACTGATCATTTCTTAACTTAAACTACCTACTTACTGAAATTCGAAATCGTTCTTTATCAGCAAAATGCGTTCGATGTGATGACTTATTTGTTTGTTTCTATTTTCATTGTGGGGTGGAGGGCTAGGGTTAGCCTGTATGGTCCCCGCAAAGTGCGATTGGGTGAATTTTTTATGAAAAAGTATGCACATTTCTGCACCCCTACTTTAACGTAATATTTTGTAGCGTAGTTTAGTGGTAATTAAATGTTTTTATTTTAGTCAGGTGTGAGTGTTTGTACCCGCAGCTTCTAGCAAGTGTGCCCATTATTGTTTGTAAAGGTCTTCTATACCTTGCGTAAAACAGCAAAAATATGTAGTTCGTACTAACGTGTTTCGGACGCCGTTTTTCAACCTAAAAAGTTGTGAAACATCTTAAATTGTTCTTAAAGGCTATGTGCTTTCGTCTTATATCTCATAATTGAAAGATATCAATGGCAACTCCTTTTAATCAGCAGTTTAACTGAGTAAAAATTGATTATTTTTAATGCATTTTTTGGGAGTTTTAAGCAATAATTTCCATATTTTAAGCTAACACGTAAAAAATATAAAGCCTTTTTTATAACTTAAAGTAGTTTCCCAGATTATTAATTTATAAATAGAATCCGAAACACGTTATTACGAAAGCATGTTTCAACGATTTTGCGGCTTCAGTCAGACCTTTTTATTAAAATCATACTGAACACTCGGGAGTTTTCTTCAAGGTAAAGAAGAGCCTTAAGGATAGTAATTGAATTGCAAACGGTTTCTTTTTATTGGATATGTAACAAATTTGACTGTGATTAACTTACAATACAATTTGTGTACATTAAATTTATAGAATGTGTATAAAAAATATTAAATAATTATTTCATAGTATCACTCACAAATTCACAAGTAGGCTACATATGTTTAAATTCCATGAATGAATGCGTAACTAATTTGTACTAAGAATTTTTTTGTAAATTATATTAGTTGCCTTTACATCAGGTGCTAAAAGTACTAAACTTACCCTAGGTAAAGTTGACCATGCGAAAAGCAGTTTTCTTTCCAATCAATTTCAGAATCTGTCCTTGTGACTTGTTGAGTCATAGCAAAAACCATGCCTTGAAGGAAACTGTAGTCTTTTGTTAGTGGCTCCTTCATTTTGACTTTTCTTAAAATAGCCTATTGGAAAATGGTGATCATTTTTTTAAATTTTATCGACCACATCAGTTAAGGTGAAATGCACCGTTTAAACTTTACTGTAGAATAACAGTTTCTAGGATCCCAATGATGGTGCACTTAACAAAATCAAAAGAGAGATAGATAGATATTCTTTATTTAAGGTGAAGTTCTTAACCCATATACAATTTAAAATTTTAGAGATATTTACACTCTCAAGCCTAAAATACTCAATAAAGAAGAAAAATGTACATACAAATTAACAGAAAATCCTAAAGGAATACAGTTTTTAAACCTTACAAAATAAAATAGCCTAATTAAACATATTTTTATTGAAGTAAGAGAATAAATGACTTATAAACACCATTCATGCGTACATTCAAACATCATAAAATATAAACAAGCAAATTAAACAAATTCCCTTTCCTACACACTCTGAACAAAGATAGTCCATGTCCATACCATTCATGAGATGAAGTTTCAATGATTTTTCAAATTGAGCACGGCTATCAATAGTTTTAAGGGGATCAGATAGCGAATTCCACAAGTGACATGCCGTAATGGTAAAAGATTTGTTATATTTTACAGTCATGTGCTTGGGAATGATAGCATTGTCGACCCCTTTCTTGTACTTTTTGTACTTTTATCCGAGTCAAAAACAAACTTATTTGCCAAGTAAGTCGGGACTCTAGATTGAAGGACAGCATGCAATGTAATTAAAATATGAAAAGATCTAGATTCATCAAGTTTTAAAAGATATAATTGTTTATAATAGGGACAAAGATGATCATCACGTTTTAAATAAACCGAATACAATAGTTTTGAAAGCGTTGGAGTTTATTATCCAATTTCGCAGTCACTTCACATCAGTATCAGTAGAAGTATGGCATAATTAATTAACGATTTTACTAAAATCTCTCTAAAATGAGATCGCAAAGATTCTTCCTTTTTTTTAAAATGGTGAATCCATGCAAATACTTTATTGAATGTCTCAGTTACGTATTTAGTCCAGTTTAATCTGTCATTGATTGTCAGGTCCAAATTTCTAACGCTGATGTGATAATCTAATAATTCAATTTTAAGTTTTGAGAGATTGTTCAATTCTAGATCAGTCTTTATACCATGGAAAAGAGCAAGAAAACAACCAAACCAAATATATGTATACCTTTTCTGTTAGTTAATTTCATCTAATTGAATAAGCTGTATCCCTCAACGAACCCTCCACTTATATTGCTCTGGGCCATCTAGACAATTTTTTTGCTTTGGGGAAATATCACTTATTGTCACTTAAACCCTGGCCTACGAGTGCAAACAGTTAATATTATGCTCAAAACAATGGTTGGTAAGTTATTTGGCGACAAATAACGGATCGTTTACCTTTCGCAGATCAGCCCACGATAAGTCAGAGTAACTCCAATATGGTCGACGGAATTAATTTAGATGAAATCAAAGAGTTTGCCAAAGCGTTTAAACTTCGCCGGCTTTCTTTAGGTCTGACTCAAACCCAGGTCGGCCAAGCGCTGAGCATCACGGAAGGACCTGCGTACAGTCAGAGCGCCATCTGCAGGTGAGTGTTTAAAACAATTACTGTGTTAGGACTGTTGTTTGAAACAGAATATTGTTAAAGTTAAATTTGATTTGCTGAAATTCAAAACCTATTAATTAATCGTAGCATATTGTGATTGCTAAAATTGTTTAAGAAATTGTTCTGTTCCTTGGTAGAAATCTCAAATATAGTTGAAACAAATGTGAACCAGAATTTTTACATTACCTCTAGTGAATAGAGTGGAGCAGGATAAGTCCTTCTGTCATTACTTGTTACAATTGTAGTGTAGAGGGTAATATTGTTTCTCACTGCACAGTCTCAGTCGATAAAAACTTGGAGTAGAGGTTAGGTTGTTTATTGCAGGATGCATTAACAGTTAGGTTTTGGCATGCGAAGACATAAAACTGGCAGACATTTTGTAAAGGCACATATGAAACGATGAATGAGTACTTCCAAAACTTATCTCAAGCTTAGAAATCAATACTCTGATCATCTTAACCCGAAAAGTGCATGTATATTTCCATAGTCGTTGAGGACTATGACATAGTTTCTTGCCCTTTTTTTGAAACTTCAGCCCATACACTTGTAGGCCTAGCTTAGACAGTGTCTTATCTACAAACTTTTTTTAAAGCCTTGACTGTAATCAGTGTTTTGTACTATTACGTCATTTCAGTCACATACAAGTCAGCAATTACAATCTAAACCAGGACTCGACGGAGGGCATTGCCCATCTAGTGTGTTGTATTCTTTGTTGAAATGGATATGGATGATGTAAATGAATTGGTTAGAAAATACTCATTTTTTTGCATGATCAAGGACATGGTAACTATAAAAATGTTGATAAAAATACAGAAAAATGGAGAGATATAGGACAAACATTGAACACATATACGTATATCAAAATAAGGTTGTTAAATAAAAACACATATTTTTAGAATCTACACAATATTTCTGAAATAACGATCGATTTTGATCTTTAATCGAACACATGAGTAGTTTATTTGTTAATGGTCTGGAAAGATCGAAACCGGTCATGATTTAATAAATAGTGTGAGGATTCTAACAGTGAGTATTTTTATTTAACAACCTTATTTTGATCAACTTCCACAAAGTCAAAGCCTCAAATTTCAATTCTATGATGTTCACCTAACTGTTCTCGTTGCTAATTTATATCGTGGAAACACTTCAGCGTCTTTTCACAGAGCAAATAAGGCTAACATTTCCTTTCGATCAGAAGAACACCACATAGTTGTGTACGTTTTTCTTCTGACAAAATCAAGTAAACTTTCTTGCTGATCGCAGTGTTTGTGCATTTACCGATCGTAGTCCGCTTTGGTTTTTGCAATGTCCTTCTTCTTACTGCATACTTGGTTCTATATAAGCCTAGGCCTTTAATATTTGCTAAATTGTAGCCCGTTTAACTCCATATTCTTCTTCTTCTTAGGTGGGCTGTCTAATCCTTGTGCACATCAGCCGCAAGGGCTTATCGCACTGCCACTATAATATTGTTAAGCCCCTACTTTCCCCTGTCATGATCCGTATGCTCCAAAAAGTTTATCCTGATGTGTACATGACATCAGCAAGTATGGTGCCATAACGGAAGGATCATATGTTAAGTTGTGCATTGAGAAGTTTTAGATATAATTTAAGGACTTTTAGAGAGATTTTTTTTAACTAAAGCAATTGCACATTGTTTTTAACATTGGCAGTACCAGTACAACTTGTAGTAAATTTTGTTAAGTAATTTGTAAAACTGATTCTGGCATCATGTGCATGAGTAAGGATGCAATATGGAAATTAAAGGCTCTTCCCTTTACTCTACTGTCCACTGCCTACAATCTTAGCATTCACACATACACCTAAGGATCAGTAAGTCGTTTAGAAGTTTACCGCATTCACACATAGGTCTAAGGATCAGCGAGTCTTGTACAAGTTTGCCGCATCGAAAGATATGAATTCTATCAATATTTTCTATTTTTTCCTTGTGTTGTTAACAGCCTTCAAGCTATCTGACAGGAACTATAATTAATATTCTCCTGTACTCTTGAAATGTCCTAACTACTAAAATCTGAATGACTTATTTTGCTCCGCTCTACTCACAAATGGTAAAATTAAAATCCTCGTAGTAATCATTTACAAACTATTTCAAATTAGTACTTTTAGAGAATTTATGATAATTATAAAGTTATGAAAGGCATAGCGATTAATAATATAGTAACTTTATTTACTTAGACACTAAGGAAATTTGAGAAAATACCAACAAACGTAGGTATTCATATTTATACTATAATTTCTGCTGTTTTCAAGCATAGTTTTAGGCTCAATCTACAAAAATATATTTTAATGGATTACTTAGTACTTTTAACAAATGTATTATGTTTGCCCAATGGTTATGTTTATGTTTTTGTCAATGATATCTCTCGCCCATTAATTTGATTTTCTAAAATAAAAAACTATTTGAAACATTCAACTCTATCTAAATAGTTATACCGGATGTTTCTAAATGAATATCAGGATTTAAGGCTTTGTGGTATTTATTACAATTAACTTACAAGCACCATTTATTTGTCACACGGCACTCATTGTGTTGATAGCCAAATTTGTCCCAAATCTTGTTCAGTGTGTCTGGAGTAATTGTTGTAACAGCTGCTTCAATCTTGTTTCTTAAGTCGGGTAGGTCAGCTGGTAGTGGAGGGACATATGCATGATCCTTTATGAACCCCCAAAGGTAAAAATCGCATGGTGTAAGATCGAGTGAACGTGGAGACCTTGTGAAATAAGCTCTGTCATCCGGTCCTCTTGTGGCCAGTCCAGTCACAACAACATCGTTTAACCAATCGTGTACTGAGTTATACATTCTTGCTGTCAAATAAAGTTCTATGGTCCAGTTGCTTTCAATTGAGGTAAGAGCCATAGTGTAGCCCATGAAGATAAACTCCAGTTACAGCTGCTTCTGCAAAAAAGAAAGGCCCATAAACTTTCCGCACAAAAAACATTTAATTTAGGGGAGTCTCGTTGGAACTTTACCATCTCGTGGTGATTTGTTGATTTCCAAGTGTCACATGTCCACTTAGGTGAAGTGTTGATTCATCACTGAAGACGACACGATTCAGAAAATCTTTATCATCATGCAGCAACATATCATTGGCAAAATTGGCACATAAACCGTAGTCTGTAGGCTTTAGAGCTTATAACAACTGCAAACGAAAAGGGCATAGTTGTAAGCGTATCCTTAAATCTCTCAAAGACTCCTTCAACACGTTCTTTAGTCACTCTTGGTCGTCCCGTACTCTTTCTTTTGCAAAGAGAGCCGGTTTCTTCAAAAACTGATAATGCTGTAATGTATTTGTTATGTTCGAGTCATAGAAACAATAATAAATGCGACTGGTTGGGTCTTTCAACCTCACCTCACAAAACCAGTTAATCTATGGCCGCCGTTCACTGCGTTGGTTTGTTCATGTTTATAATGTCCTTTAAAGAAGAATGTATTTGAAGTTGGTTCCTGGAGATCTGGGTTTTTCAGTGTTCATCCAGTAGGTAATACAAGTTTAATGAGTATTATTCATTTCTTCACTTCAGTCTAAATATATATGACTATTATGTTTACTCGGCAACATAACAGATACCATCTATGGTTGCTTAATACGGAAAGCAGTCGTTGCAAACTGTAAAACACTAAAAGCTTTCTGTTCATTAGTCGCCATCTTTGCTACTAGCTCTTTCTAACGGAAGACAGAGGAAACAGTGCATGCAACATAACATTATAAGTTGTTCTTTCATTTAATGTATTATTTATAATTGTAAGTTAAATGTAATAAATACTTCAAAGCCTTAAAACCCTGATATTCATTTTGAAACACCTCATATATAAATGTACATTTCAAACAAAAATACAAATTGAATGTCCCTGTAATAAAAATTATTAGTATCTCTTACACTATTTAGACCATTAATTTTAAATGAGAGACATCCTTACTTTTTGGAGCATTCTGTTCTAAGCAATCGCAGTTTGTGGAAAATTGCCAGATGATGTATTTTTTCTGGTGTGATTTTGTACCAATTTATATCATATTTTATACCTTCACCAATCACCCTTTTTACTAAAATAATCTATAGTATTTTAAGATTCTACTCTATAGCGTTTTGTACAGCTATTAATAATGTTATAAACTACAAGTTTGTAAAACATCATCCCTCATCAATCAAATTTAAAATTGTTAATCCAATCTTAAATTGTGATCTTCTTTAAAACAATTTATACAAATTTTGTATCTATTAAAAAATTTTTTAATATACAATTTCAAATTTCGCTGAAATCCCTTTTGTGTACAACCATTTTTGCCAAAAACAAGTATCACTTGATAAACAGAAACACAACATTTTTGTTGTTAGTTTGAAAACACAATATGTATAGGCTAGGACTTTGTAATGTAACCAGTGTGTGATGTTTACTTGTAAATTAATTGTAATTTTGGTTTTGCGTTTCCCCAGTGCCCTGGCTACACAGATGTACTGTGCCGCGCAACTAGCTTCTCAACAACAGTCAATGTACGTTAGCTACGAACAATTTCAATTAGCATTATTATTTCATTGTTTACATTCTTCATACTTTCATCTTTAGTTTCCTAATTATTTCGGCAAAATAGATAAATGAATACGACAGAGTGGTATAGGCCTAACGTTAAATGTTACGTCAGCAAATCTATAGTTATAGAAATGTAATCCTTTATTAAAAGTTAATTTTTCAAACAGTTTCTTTCAAAACATTGAATTATGATTGATTTTACATGGTAATGCTATGTTGAAGATATGTCAATAATGTGTATAGTGTTGTGTTTTTAAATTTTCACCCTGACTTTTAAAAAAATGACAAAAATTTGTAGGCCTACATTTAGTTAAAAACCTAACCTTTTCTCGTTGACCTCAGATTTTTTCAGATGGGTTTTGAGTGAAGTAATTCTAAAAATTCAATGAGAATAAGATGACAACCTTCTTCTTACAACTTGTTTGAAACATAATTTCCGTTTTTAGAGGTACATAACTCAAATACCTCACTTAAGGTGCTTTCTTCTATTGTCCCATATTTGTTTGTGTATTTTTATCATATCAAAACCCGTTGTCATATTTTTTGTTTTGTACACAAGAAACCGTTTTGTCCAGTGGCTGATTACACATTAGGCATTATAGGCACTTACCTAGATGCCGCAAGCTCAAAGGGGCCTATTGAATTTTGCAAATTGTAGAGTACCGGTAGTAAAATATAAAAACTGTTGTTTTCTAAAACAAATTTTTGAAATTGATATACATTTTTATACAGTTCCATTCAAAACTAAATTACAAAAAAATTTTATTTATAAAAAAAGGCAAAAATGTTTTACTATTTGATATGTAGGCATAAAGTTGGATTTTTTCTCCCGTTACTAAACATTTTAAGCTTTCTGAGCTGATAACTTTTAAAGTTTTACATCAAACAATTTTTTAGTTGCATATTTGAATTCTGTGGACCTTTTGCTACAAAAAATATATTGAACACTTTTGAATTAGGATATAATTTATTAGCCTACTATATATTTAGCGAAATTTAAAAAAACGCTTGTACCATGAAGAAAACTGCCATTATGATTTGCAGTTATAGGGTTTAATGGACATTTTACCAATAATTAATAGCATAGCTTAAATGTATGCACAAATTTGATCTGCCCAGTTTTTTTTTATTTTAGTTGATCTTAACTTAATGTCAATCATGCAAGTTGTAGTGGGGGCCGCAAACTGATAAGCGCCTAGGGTTTCATCTTTCATAGTAGTTTTATGTAACTTAGAAATTGTATTAGAATTTTCAAGAAAGGAAATTCAAATTCTTTGTTGAATTTTAAAATATTTTCAAGGTTAAAGTGAAAAAGAAAATTGGTTTGAAAAATTTCAATGCAAAGCTTACTTGAATAAAATTGTAGAAAAATGTTTCTAGTTTTGGTTTTATTGTTAAAAATTAATTGATTGTACGTTGAACTTTCAAAACTTCATCACACAAATGTTTTTTCGACCTGAAATGTCTAGTCTTACAGAAAATTCCCACAGGCATTTTCTACCAAAATATGAACATTTTAAAATGTTTTTTTTTATTTGGGTTGAAAACAATATTTTAAATAGTGTTGAGTTGTGTTTGCTTCATTTATCTATTTTGCCATTTTTTTTTTTTGTTCACCTGTTTTTAAGTTTTTCATGATCACATTCATTCATTTTAATTTATAATTTTTAGATTAGGTCGAAGTACCTGCAGTAGCAAAAACACAGTGCTCTGGCGCTAAACAAAACAAAAAATTGGATACTTTCCATGAATTGTAAAAAAATTAATTAACGTGAAATCTTGTATATAATTAGTAAACTTTCGGGTTTAGTTGTACTTTTTTGGTTTAGTGAGAGCCAGGGCATTGTGGCAGTTTGCTTTTTATTTATTTTGTTTCTTTTTTAGTTTGTAATAACAGTGTTGCCAATTGTTTATTTGTACCGGTACTTTAACCCTTTGACCGCCAAGGGCCGATCTAATCGGCTTTTACTAACTGTCTGAATACCGCCATAGGCCGACGTGATTGGCTCCGGCAGTTTGTCTGAACAGCGCTACAGCCGTTATAATCGGCTTTTAGTATTTTGTTTATTTAGTCACTTGTATTACCTAAACCTGTATGTTTTCTAAACTTATAAAGAGGATAAGATTTGGCCTTTCATATTGCAACAACATATTTTTAGTTTACGTCTATTTTAAAAGTTTGTATAGCTGTGCAAAATAAATGCACATATGAATACAGTATAAATAAATACGGTACATTTTTTATTGTGTAAGAAAAAAATTCAATCTTGGTAGGTACCGTACTAATGTCAATTACATAACAAATGAACGGGGGAAAATCTACCGGATGTGTATTGTGATTGTGGATCCATATTTATTTATAAAATATTTATGTACCGTATAAAATACGGAAAATAGGCTGTATACTTTCCCGCTAGTTTTACTGAGTCGTTCTATGATTGTTGAATGTTTTTGTCATATTATTTCTGTTATTACTCTAAAGTGAGACACATTTTGTGTAAGTGTTTAGTGAGTTCAGAACTGTGAATCTTGTTTCTTACAACAATTGCAATGAGTGATCCTCTAAGAAGGGCTCTACTCCAAAAAAAACCGGGGCTTTGCGTAAAAAAAAACGCAAATACATATTTTAAATGTTAATATTTTTTGTTTAAATTTTCGGGAGTTATTTTCAATAAAATAGGGAATAACATAATATATAAGATTAGAGGAAAAATATTTGTTTTTACATTGTTATTAACCTCTAAACTTAAAATTGTATACAAATATTTGTTTTCCTTTACTTTTTCAGTTATAGTACACATGTAAAAGTGGAATTAATACCATTTTTTGTAAATTTAGTTGTAGTACTTTTAATTCCAAATAAAACGAGGCCAAAATCATTATTCTATCTTTGATATTAGCTAAGCTACAATGGTTTATTTAAACGTTCATCAAAATACTGAAAATAGGCTTGGTGGTATTAGACAATCCCACACGACAGTGGCTTGGCGCTCAGTGCAATATCTCGCTTAGTCGACCTTGGCGGTATTCGGAACGTCCTAGTAGAAACGGCATGGCGGTCAAAGGGTTAAAACCGTAGCGAAGCAGAAACGGTAGATTTTATTTCTTGCCCTTGATCTGTTGTTGCCAAAACTGTCTGTAACGATGAAGATGCTTTAATTGCTTCAAAAAATCTACAGCAGGGACACCCAGACTGGTAGCGAGATTGTGGCCTATGTGATTTATTTTTAAAATTTAAATTTTTACACAAAATGCGTTTGAAAAGTCAATACATGAAATGTTTGCATTTGTTGCTAGTGATTTAAATCATTTTTACAACAGTGCATTATTTTTAAGATTAGATTTTGATTTGTCGTTTTGCATCGACTATTACAATGTTTATGGCAAGAATCATACAGATAGCAGCACCATTGAACGAAAACAAAACCTCCTAAATACACAAAGCAGACGGCTGAGAAACAAATATATGAACTTATTCATATTGTTTTGGTAAAATTGCAGGCAGTATGAAATCCTGGGTATGAAATCAACTCTCACTACTCTGGTTTATTTATTATCCAAATCAATTTCGTATAATTTTGTAACAAAACTCATTGGAACCAAATAATTCCATTTTCAAGTCATTACTCTGTTTGACATTACAGATAAAATACATGCAATAATACAAACCACACATTATACATGGTTCGAATTATAATGGTGTGCACCGTGCCGTAGTTTAAAAGAAAGAAAACTTTTTGACCTCTTGAAGCATGCTCTAAGTGACGATAGACTGAAATCCACCATACATCACCTCGGCCAGTATCCTGTTTCTTAAAATACTATCTAGACAACCTGTTTCAAATACCAAACCCTCAGGGTAGTTCTTGCAGGGTAAAGAAAAGCACTTGATAAAATGTAATCAAGAATTTCTATCTCTATGTCTACACTACTTGTGGTAATTTTAATGAATTAAATTGGCAACACTGTGTTTGTTCTTTTTTAAATTAAACTTTCAAATATTAAAGTAAGTAATTATATATAGTTAATTTATTTCAGTGAATTGAAATATAAATCATTTTTCCTGTTGGAAAAATGTACTGTATAATTATTTACGAGAGACGTTCAATAGTTAACGAGACAAACTATGGTAGAGGGTAAACTACCGAATATTATTAAATGAAACTTTCGAGTGTCAAGATGGCAACCTTCGGGGCAAATTAATACAGTCACTGTTTAAAAAAAATCAATCAGCTGTGTGAAATAAATAAAAATAAATCTGTTTTGTCATTTTCTCTTGAAATTTTTATGACAGAAGAGATAAGATTTTTGTTACCTGAAAGTGTCAAACCAGTAAGCAGAAAAGTAAAAAGTGTTTAAGCCGAGGGAATTTTCATTGAACAGTTTTATCAGGCAAAAAGTGTCACCAATATTTAAATCTCATCCAACGCACTGCAAAATAAATTACATTACTTGAGGTGACAGACGTATAAATATAATGACAAATGTTGATTTCTGTTATGGAAGGGATAGAAACATGTATTCAATCATTCAAAACAAGCTGAATTAAATATGGTGCAGCGGATTGCCTTGCTAGAGTTGGTTCCAAAAAGCCCTTCACTGGCCCAGATCATTTCTGCAGTAGGCCCATGATCCACCTTCTTAGTTAATGTTGTTGAAACCTGGACAGGGAAAAGTTGGTCCTCACAATGGAACGATGCTCCTGGGCTTAGGCAGGCTAAAATGTTCATCTGCCACTCTAAGTCAAAAGCTTCTAGTGTTGGGCAGAAAGAATCTTAGACGGATTGTAAGATTCCATAATGGTCACTGCACGGCCAAGTACTACTACCTCAAAAAAATGGGGCAAGTCTTGGAAGAGATTGCGGCCTGCTGTGCGAGCGCTAGACTGTTGTTTTTAGGAGATTCATGGTACTTGGAAGTGATTTTGTTTGCCCGTAAGAAATCCATGGTGTAGATCCCAAGACCCTTCTTAGTTTCATAAGAGACTGGAAGGTCTCTGGGGCGACCATTAAAGGGAAAACTTACCACAATAGGTCCAGTAGTAAGGCAGTGGTGGGGAGGCCTTAGACTCCTCTATCATAAAAACAAAAAAAAGCTGAATTGTCACAATATTTCCATAAAAACAACCACGTTGGCACTTGTTCTAAACCTAAGAAACGGTTCGGAAAGTGTTCTAACCTGTGATGAAATGTGGTCTTTATCTGAATTTAAACGTTAACGTCTTGAACGGAAACATTCGGATTAGCAGGCGAGAAAAAAATTCCTAACTTATCTGTCTGCTGGTAAAGTGATGTTAACGGTCTCTTAAGAACTAATTTTTATTTTAAAGAACTAGAAGAAGTATGAACAGTGAGTACTATTGTTACATGCTTCCCCATATTGCTCACAAAGTTTGTATTTGGAGTTGCTTATAGTCCTGATCTTGGCACCATGCGATGTCCTTCTGTTCGCCTCATTCAAATTTGTATGTGCCACCAAATTCGAAGACCAAGACGTGGTCAAAAAAGTTTTACATAAGTGGCTCCTTTAATAAAATAAAAAATATTTTACTACAGAAATTAGAACCTCCCGAAACAATTGAATAAGAATATTACATTGGAAACTAGTGAAAGTTTCACTGACTTTGCATAAACGTGTTTTGTCCACAGCTGTTGTTCTCGTGATTATTGAACGTGCCTCGTATAACAATGCTTAAGAAAACAAAATAACTCCAAATACTGTTTTGCTGCCAGGAGAAGTTTCATGAAACAGTTGTCTGTGTTCTGACACAGTATGGCCTAGAAACTACGAAACTTTCTAAAAACATCAATAAAACAAAATAGTATTAGTGTGAATAAAATCATTGTTTCTTTGTGTTTGATTTGTGGTATTTTGTGTTTCTCTAATGTTTTAATTTGTATTAAGTTCAGCAGATTTCAGTAGAACTCCAATTATCCGAATCAAATGGGACCGGACCACATTCGGATAATTGGATTTTTTCCGAAAAAGAGTCTATTCTAACCTTTTTGGGATTGGCTTCGTGTTTACGCATCTGGAGTAAACTATCTGTACATACTACGGTCGTGCGTACACGTTTTATAACTTTAACGTTTGAGTACTAATATCGCGTTAATGCGACTAATACAACTCTTTTACTTACTTGAACTACAATCTATTAGCTTTAAAATCAACTATTTCCACTACCGATAGGAGGTACTAGCTGACAGTAGAAAATAGAGAGAATAAAATCATGCGTTGCCAGACCGCGTTTCCCCTACTAGGTTTTGTGAAGCCTATTTTGAAAAATGAATTTGGAATATGTGCTTTATCAAAAAATTAAATTTGATTTTGTCAAATTGTAGATAATAAGTCATAAAATTGAACTGTACACTTGTAAATGTAAAAATAACCTTATTTTATAAACATAATTTAACTTCTTTGTTTCACAAAATTACGAGTAAAACAAACCTCTCGCTAGCGCCAGGCGTACAAAGCCAGACGCATTGTACCATGCTTGAAATAACCTAGTCTGAGCATGAATTAGGATTTAGAGTATGTAAGTCCCGAAAAGGGTAATTAATTACTGTTTGTACGTTGAAAAAGGGGAAACAAAACTACGATATTTTTAAATAAAAAGAGTTTTTAATTAACTAAATGAAAAGGCAATACTTTTACATGTTAAGCGTATGTACATAAATGAATCTCATTGCTTGCTGAACTCTGAACATCTAGGTCAAAGTAAGCTGTTTGACCCATTTCACTGTATTCATCCGTTTGACAACTGGTGCCTACACTAGCTTTGAAGGACAAAGCGCGCGTAGACAGAATCATTATTTTGCAAATCGCAGTATGTTCCCGTCTTAACTTTCTTTTTAAAATTCTAAAAGCGATTCGGATAGTTGGAGTTCTACTGTACATGTATAAAGTTTAACCAAGAGGCGATTTTTTTAGAAACAGGCGTAGTCTGTGCAAACCCACTCCTATGTCAACAACATCAATGTTACTGCTCCTGGTAGCACAGTGAAATGTAGCAAGCTTCAGAAAACGATTGACTATGCATTATTTTTACTAGTTTTTCATTATATCACATTAGCTTCTTTAAATCAAAATCAATTACTCTAGAAATATATTTTTTTCTGTAACATTTTCATCGTACAATCATTTACTGAAGTTTGTGTACAGTATTTAATTCAGAATAGCCTGTATGTCAATAATGAATTGCTTGATCAAGAAAAAAACTAATTTTGTACAAAACCTGAGAAAATAATAGTACATTTTTTTCTTGGTCAATATAATCGCCCTATAATTCCAATATAAAATATATATTACTTATTTCATCCAGTGGATAAAGCTGAAAACATATTTTCACATTCTAATGTTATACTCAAGATAATAACAGAAGTCATGATATTGTACTACCCTTTACAAAAACATTCTCTAACCTACAAAATTGTTTATTTTACGATAGGTTCGAGAAATTAGATATTACACCAAAGAGTGCGCAGAAAATAAAACCCGTTCTTGAAAGATGGATGAAGGAGGCGGAAGAAAGGTGAGTTTTAAGAAAAAATTCAAATAGTGTATTCGTTTTAGATTTAGAAGCATTCTAGAGCACATTTACCACACTGATTCGAAATGTAAATCTTTGTAAAATAAACAGAATTACAGTAGAACCTCGATTATCCAAGGTAATATGGGCCGAGGATAAGAGAAAACACGGATAACACGGACTCTGTCAAAAATCGAAAGGGAAACGTATGGTAAACTGTTGAAAGCAATAAAAATATGATCAAAGATGTGAAAAAGGCATCTACTGTATTATCAAATGAAAAACTAACATCCAAATAAAAATAAAATACAAACACAAATTAAATGTTAAAAAGACATACATAGGCTACATTACATGTTCCAGTTAAAAAAATATTTCTTGAAGTCCATAAGTGTTTTCTGTTTGACGGAACTCGCTCGATTGTGCCCCGTTTCTTTTTTTACTCCACTGATTTACACTGCATATTGCCATAACACAGTTTGAATTTTATTGAACAACGTAAGATTTAGTGAAAAAGCAAACAAAATTGTAGTGATGATTAGCAAAGCATTGGAATTACTGTATTGTACAGTATTTAATAATGATTAAAAACTGTGCGTTTTATTTACCGGAACCATTTTTTACAAAACAGTATGTGACTAATATAAGTAGGCCTATAGTACAGTACATTTACCGCTATATACGAATTTCACTTTGCTCGGTTACTTTAACGCATATGTCTACGGCAATCCGAACTTCTGAACTTTTATTTTTTTTATTTTTGAATAGGTACCTCGGTTAACCCGGAACTCGGTTAGTCGAGGCTCGGATAGTTGCAGCTCTACTGTATCAAATTTGGCAGCTAATTTCATTCACAATTTGTTTAGTGTGTTTACGTTGTTTAAATAATGAGAAAGTTTTCTTTAAAGAAATCTACATTGACAAGATTGTTTTGTTGGTGTTTGTAACTGTATAAAAATTGTTTTGATGTCATTCGTGAACACAAACATTCTTATAACTAAAATAGAAAACCAATTTCGATGAAACTGTGACTAGAACTTGGTTAAATAACATTATTATGTAGGAATAAAAACCAATTGAAAATCACTCCAGCCTTTTTTGAGTTACAAGCTTAGGTAAAAAAAGATATCTCAATTTAAAATTAAAATTTTTTAACAAAATTAAATTACACATTTTATTTGTACTGTTTCCGTCAGAACCTTGTCATCGCAGGGCGAGATGCAGCCGACGTTTGTTATACCAATTACCTGTTTCAGGTACAAAAGCGGGCAAAACCATTTGACAGAGTTTATCGGTGTGGAGCCGTCCAAAAAGAGGAAACGAAGGACATCGTTCACACCCCAAGCATTGGAACTGCTTAACGCTCATTTTGAAAGAAACACACATCCTTCAGGTGATTACTTAATTTCAGTTTTAGAAAATTTATATTTTACCTTGGTAGTCTCGGCAGAGATAGCGTGCAACCAGTCAATGACCGGGAAGGTAACTATAATTGGAAAACAAAATTTGTCTTGTTTGTAATTTTTGTTCTTTCAATATAAATTTGAAACAAAACTTATAGTGTATGGAAGGAGAAACAAGCACTGAAAGCATTTAACTTGTTACAACATTTATTAATGTATTTAAGAGAGATTGTTCGAAGTTCTGCATTTTCGATCTTTAAGATGGGGGGAAGCGGAAATGGAAACTTTAAAGGAAATACATGTCACTTAAAGGTTGTCTTTTTCAATGGCCAAACCCTTAATCGACCCATTAGTCTTCTACTGTTCCAATACAATTGTGGCAGGTTCGTATCTTCCTAGAGAACTTGACCGGGTGGTGCAAAAGTCACTTGACAGTCGGTAAAAAAAAAGTCTATACTAATATTATAAAGAGGTAAAGTTTGTTTGTATGTATCTCTGGAACTACTGAACTGATTGAAAAAATAGTTTTACTAATAAAAAGCTACGCTATCCCTGAGTAACATAGGCTATAATTCATATTGATAAAAACATTTTTTATTTCAATATTTGTAAATTTAGTCGGCAAAAATTCTTAGGTTAGGCCTAGACTGATAAATCAACATATGTATTTACATTTATTACCATAGCAACCAATTGAATAAGATAACAGATGTTTGCTTTAATATTTCCATTAACAGTTAATTTCAAACTTTGTATCTATAACTTTTAGGTTAGGTTTTATTTAGACCTGAGCCTTGCTGGTTCTTTTAACCTTTATTATAAGTGCTGTTATAAAATATACAAAATAATTCGATTTGAAAATTTAACATTATTTACCATCTTAGTTGTGGGGTCATTATTAATCCTACTCCTTAATTGTAAAGAAAACATAACATGATTACGTGTATAGAAGGTTCCAACGGGGTTGGGGTGCGGAGCACGCAGGGGTTTCCCCTAGTATTCTATAAAAACAAATTGACAGCAAGAAGTAGTACAATAGTTTTTGCCCGTGATGTTGGTGGACTTGAAAGATGCATTAACAAAGAAGGAAAACAGTTTGAAACAGAAAAATA
>JAGFPH010000864.1:338339-352056 GCA_018207615.1 Philaenus spumarius
TTTTCCGATAGAAGGCAGCACTTATCAGTGCAAAATAATACAAGCTATACGTTTTAAAATGAGTAGCAAAATAAGCTGAAAAGTGAAAACGTTTATTACAATTTAGTTAATGGGCACAGCAGTGAAAGGGTTAAGAGTGTTTAACAGTTTTTTGTTATTTTTATTCCTGTGTTTTGAATTTTAGTACCGGGGTACTTGTATTGTTTTCAATTATTTTCTAGGCTTATTAACGAATTTCCATAGGAAAAATGAGCTATTGCAGTAACTCTTATGGTCAGACCTAAGGTCGGGAGTTGTAAATGAGCACCGATCATGGTCCCCATAACATGTTTTGTGGTGTCATTAAATATTATATGTATATATATATGTGTTCGCACTCTAGCGGCCGAATTTTAAGTCCGATTTGGTACACACGTAGGTTGTGTATGTCGCTCAGACGAGTTCGTTAGCCAAAAAAATTCAACAACCGGAAATACGTTTTTTGACCGGAAGCAAAATTTTTTGAGATTTTTCGTACGAAAATTAAACTTTTTTAGAGTTTTATCTCTAAAAATAAATGTAGGATATTATTCTGCACTTTTTGTTTTTTTACACGACCTTATAGACCACATGGTTCCCCCAAAATTGATCATAACGTAAAATACCATAAAAGTACCCGGTTCAAATCCCCGTGTGGCCGAGTTTGACTCTGCGAGTAAACCGAAGCAGTCCTCAACCCGAGACCACAAGGCCGAAGGACAAACTCGCTTCAGCATCTGAAAAGTAACAGTTAATTCCATCACTAGTTTGGGACTGGTTACAGGTCGTACTGGGAATAACAAAAAACACACGCACAAACTGAGTAGAATATTACTCACTTTTTAAATTTTTTATGTGCGTCTAGAGGTGGCCCGAGTTATTTTTCAAGTGTAAGCAAACCACTTTTAGGCGCCCCCCTCCACCTCATAACTCAACTAACCAATCGGACCATTTTTATCAAATTGTTATTTTGACCAAATTTGAAAAGCAGAAGGTAACATTACAACACACAAAACCTTACAAACAAGAGTTATAATTACATTACAATTTACAGGTTATCATAATGATATTCAACTGCAATAAAATTACAAAAATCGTGTCTTTAGAATCAATATAAGAATATCCTGTAATTAAAAATGGATTTTCCTGGCTTTTACTTTTGAAAACTCCTTAAGTAGCAAGTCAGTATCCATTTCATTTAACAATTCGCATCAATAAACATGGTAATAAAATCCATGAAATCCTTTTGTCACAATTTATTTTTAAGAAAAACGGTGTCAGTAATCACAAAAATACATAAGTAAAATTTTGAGTGTAAACATCGTCCCTTTTGTCTTCCAAAAACAGATAATTCATAATTAAAATGATTAAAGGTTTTCTTCTTGCAAAATCATTAATCCCTTCATCAAAACTAAGCTGGCTTGTCATATCTGCTTCAATTCACAAGACTGGCGCATTTACAATTCGCTCTTGTCCTTGGCTTGACCTCAAATAGTGTTTTACCTTTCATAATACTGAAAATGATCTCACAATTTGTTGCAGCTGTGCAGTTAAATATTTTTATTAACTGTTATTTTTTTCGTCATTGTTGTCAGAAACACTACTAGTCAGGAGTTTGGTTTTCAGTTTTCCACTGCTAAAAAACGTCTAGTAATGTAAAAGCGTTAGTAAATGTCAAGTTGTAAATTACGGAATGTGAAATCATTTGGTAGTCTTGGTGCTTTAAAAAAAGCCTACTGCGGGCTGCTCTACCCACATCTTAACTACGGAGTCTTACTGTGGGGAGACTCGTCATTTCAAAATGTGCAAAGGCTATTTATAATGTAGAAAAAATCTGTGAGGCTTGTAGGAGGTCTACAAAAGTTGGAATCCTGCAAAAGCACTTTCAAGAAGTTGGAAATACTCACACTCCCCTGTATATGTATATCTTTCAAACAATTTGTTACATAAAATTTAAATGTATTCCAATATTAAAAGTAAAGATGTACATAATCACAATAGGCAGGAATATGTCTTACGGATATGACAGCACAGACTTCTCAATCAGGAGTTACACTTATTAATAAACTCCCACAACAAATTTAAATTATCTAAGACCAGAAAGCCTTTAAGAGAAGTCTTCGACAACTCTTGGTGGCAAACTCCTTTTACTCGGTGGAGGAGTTCCTCAGCCACAGGTAGTAGGTTGGTTGAGTGTGGGGGGTGGATCTGGTTGATTCTGCTTATATTTGGGATTTCCTATCCAGGGATTACATTATTGTCCTACATGTAATGGTTAGTAAATTGTAGTATCCCTATCTTTATTTTAAATTAATTTTTAATTATTTGTAGTAACTGCTTTTATTTTATGTTAAATATAATGACTTTGCGCAGTATAAATTTTAAGAGTGTGTAACTAATCTGATGAAATATGTAAAGAATACTGTATAAATTGTGTTGGTTGTTAGTTTTTAAATGGTTTTTGTGTAGTACTGTTTAATTATCTTATATATGTGGACATGTCTATACAATGTAAAATTGTCAACAGACAAATAAAATTGAAATTGAAATGGAGAGTGGGTTGGTGGAGAGTCGAGAGGGTAATGTGGGCGGGGCATTTTTCGGGATGCAGACTCACTCACGCTCACTCCCTTCTCAGTCATTGTTTGAGTGTTGGCATAATCTCTTAGGCTCGCTTAACAATCACTCATAACATGGTACGACGAACGAGTATTTTTTAACATTAACAAGAATATTGGAAAGATAGTAATAACTAATTGTTCATTTATTTGCCATCAATTATTTTTATGGCGTATATGCGTTATTTTAATACAGCCTTAAAAATAAAATTATAAATTTTGCCGCATCTCAAATATTGCCGCCCTGTGCGTGAGCACAGGTTAGCACGTTCCTAAATCCAGTCCTGATTCTATATGAAATCATACATATGTTCATACTAAATAAAGATATTGAAATATCATTTTACAAGTGATTCCAGATTTTTTCCACGTTAAAATAAAATTCTGTATTTTCCATTACACTTAATTAATACTACCATGAAACTGCAGTAATAACACCTCTTTTAATACAATGTTATCTTACAGGTACAGAGATAACGACTTTGGCCCACCAACTCGGCTACGAGAGAGAAGTCATCCGCATCTGGTTCTGCAACAAACGCCAGGCGCTGAAGAACACAGTCCGTATGATGTCCAAGGGCTGCACCACTTAGCCACCAACCAACACCGCCACTCCGCCGTTTCTATGGGAGTTCGACTGACTGTCGTATTAGGCGGTGTTGTAAAGCTATAAACCCGAAAAGACAGTTCGATCATTAACTGAATCCCCCCCTTAGTGTGTTACGACTATGAACATTAGTGAAATGTATAGACGTGTGAATTTTTCACTGTGACCAAAGGTAAACCGTAGAAGTGTTATTTTATAATTCAAAATCTGGTATCGATGGTACTGTCATTTCAAAATGTCTCTTGTGTGTCCCAATTTATAAAAAAGTCAAAATTTGTATTCACCGACAAAGACATCCCGTAAAGCAATATTGGGATGTATATACTTTAAAAAAAACATTATTAGTAGGCTACTTATTCATGATAAATTGTTGGCCTTCTTCAAAACATTGCCTACAGAAACGACTTTTTGTCATAATTTATTAAATTAAAAAGATTTGTGAAAGACATTTAAGGAATGTCCTTCTGTTTAGTTTGGGCCACAAAAGAGACAAGACCATGGTACTGGTTATTTATGTTTAAATTGTCCGCATACAATTTTACAAATGTGTATAAAAAATATGTTTCACTTATTTACTGAAATGTGTATTGGCTGGTTATTTTTATGATACTGATGCATTTTTTAATTTAACAGGGCACCTTAAGTGTTTTTAAATTATTTGTTTAGAGTGTTAGGCAATTTGAGTCAAATTAGATGAATTATAGTCAGTGCTGCATTTTCCAATAGCCGTTTTAGGCATCCGCCTCGGGCAAAAAAGCTTTGAAGAAAAAATGTAGCAAGATTTGTGTAAGAGATATTAAAAACGTTTTCTAAAAACAAAATAAGGAAATAAATTACCATCGCCTAAGTAGTTGTAAATTCCCAAAGATACTATGAACATATATATCTAGGTGGCAGCTTTATAACTTTGTTAATTTTGCTTGATAATGTTAGAACAGCAAAATTTTAAATTTTTTGTCGAAGTACTCTTTTTTGGCTTTGGTGCAAATTTTGTAAATTCATCTTCTCCGAAACAACTCGACCGATTTTGATAAAATTTTCCAGGCACAATCTACATGGTTTGAACAGTGCACCACTTCCATTTCAAGCTGATATCTCTTTTTAGTTGATTGTTATACAGTAAAGTCCGGTTTATCCGGCCACGTTTTATCCGACCCCTCGGATTATCCGTCCCAGCATCCAAAGAATATAATGAAATAAATTAAGCACTATCTAAGCGATCCGAAAACATCTTATAACACGTAAGAACACCAGCAATGTAGTGACGATAACTGCATTATGGTTGTGTGTTGCGGCTAGTATCAATGCAAAATAGCAGGCGTTAGTACGTAAAGTGTTATTCACCAAGCTGCAGATCGTGTAGTTTCCTTGCAGCCCGCACTGCGGCGCAATCTTATCGATAATCGCTAGACTGTTTCCCGCTCTTTTTATTCTCTCTTCACATCAGTCATCAGTTGTGTCTCTGCTATTTTGCCATTGAGGTTAAGTTTTCAGTGTAATAATGGTTGTATGTACTATAATAAACCCCAAGATTTGGTCCATCTATTTGTTGTTTTATTGAATGATTCAAATTTAAATTACAGTAGTACTGTAAAGTTTTCTCATGTACGTTTTTTGGCTTATTTTAACCCTATACCGGCTTTTATGGTATACGGCCTGGTACTCCGCCATATTAGGCCGGATAAAATGGACTCTACTGTATATATTCAGGGGTGTCATAAGCAACCCAAGTTTCATCCCCTGTGATTATTTGAGACGGAAATTTATTGCCCTCTTTGTCTTTGTCAAAAACTGAAGTGCCACTGGTCATCTGTTGTTTTTTGTGTTGTACCGTAAAAATTTTGGACACCCAATGTGAGCAATTTTCGAAAACCCAATAGCAAGAGCATTACTTGTAAACTTACGGTTTTCCTTAATATTTTTGTAAACTGCAAGAAGCGATTCATCAGTTACCAAAGATGGACATCCACTTCGTTGTTCATCGTACAGACGATCACATACTTCATTGAACTGTCGGACTCATCTTCTCATCATTGCATTTTCTCCATAAACCTCGCAGATTGGCCAATAAATCGATTTAACATTCTTTGCATTCAGAAAAAGAATCGCAGATCTGATTTCACAAGCGGTGGGATTTTCAATCAACACCGACATTCAAAAGCAAACACTAAAACACTACAAAGCGTTCACAAGTAACAGCAATCTCAAAATGGCAGCTTTTCCTTCTCCTTGACGGAAACGGACGTGCAGAACTGCGATCGCAGCGCTGCCGTGGATGAAAATAGAAGTGAAACTTACTTTCTGGACATACCTCGTATACCAGATCTGATTGTAAAACAAGATATTGGAAACAACCTACGGTACCTTATTTATGTTTGGTTTTAAAATTACACAACATAGCTGGGTGATGTCAGTAGTAAACACAATTTTATTTTCGTTAACCATCTGAATTTAATAATTTAATTTTCATGTGACCAAGTTCTATCTGAGAAAGACTGTGTAGTTAACATCAACTATCAACCAGCCAAAACCTCATTTCAGTTTATACGTAAAACATTATTAATTATAAGAAGTAAAATTTTGTTTCTAATATTCGTCTAAGAAACAAAATTTTTGTAAGTAAAGTTTCCAGAAAAAACATTGAGTGAATCGATGTGAACAGTGTACAGTAATTTGTGTAAATTCTATTTGAATTTTGTGATATCGTTTTTGTTTATCTGTGTAAAAAAAGTAGTTTTTATAACAATCTAGATTATATCAGTATTACGTTAGTGTTTAAGATATTTCCATGCGTGTCGCATAGGTTAAAATAATCTATTTCTGGTTGTAAAAGCCGTTGTACTAGTTTTTGTTTCGTTTATTTTCCATACCCTGGTAACAGTGGGCGATAAAGAGTTTGAAATCTCTAAATGATACAAGATAAACAAATCCCTAAACAGAGTTGCCTGTTTTGAGTTGTAAAAGGTAATTCATTTTGAAAACTTTCTCCTTTTTCCATTTTAATTTAATTTTTCATGAGTGGTATTACTATTTCTGTACGGTAACATCGCTTTTGATTAGAACATATAGTTTTTGTATTTTTGCTATTTTTTTAAACTCTACTATTTCAAAGTTTTATGCTTTAACAAAATTTAAAATTGCTTTTAATATTCACTGTTTAGCCTTAGATCTACTTAAAAACCAATTAACATATCTTAGTTGAAATAAATAGCAGTACCTTTTCTCTCTGGAATAGTGACTACATGTTTGCTACCACAGGCAGTATCACCAGCAAAAATAATGATGTTTATTTAACAGCAAAAATATAAATTCAATTCATTCATCATATGCCGAACATCTTAATAGATAACCGTCACAATTACTCCAATACACAGAACAATATGACCATACTATACAGATTGAGGAAAGGACGCAAAATAATCGTTAGGGAGGAATTTGAAATTTATAAACACCAAATGATTGATCCATCCAACATTTCAAATGACAAGTTAAATTTCACCTCCAACTGTATGTGTGATTTGATATTTGAACATCAAAATAAAGCACAAAGTACAGTTCGATAAGGAACTTTTGAAGTGGCAGTCTCCAACACAACAAGGTAACATGTGGCCAAAGTACAGGGAACTAAAACAATTTTTAATTTTAATATTTGACGAATGCCGCTTCTGCACGTATTTGTGCCAAGCCGAAATGTACATATGTTTGAGATGATTTGATTTATTTTTTTGAGGGCAAGGCTATAAGACTATTTATTCCTCCCTTCCAACTAACCCCAAAATAAAAATTACAACATTTAAAACATAGCATTCTTAAAAATAAATATGTGAACAGTAGTGTTAGTGTTATTGACTAACCTGATGATACTGCCTGTGGCAGCAAAACACGTAGCCACTACTCTAGAGAGAAAAGGTACTACTATTGACTTCAACTAAATGTTAATTACTTTGCTTTTAATGGGAAATGAATTCCAAATTTGGAAAAAAATTAGTTTTCTTTGATATTTATAATGATTTTCATAGCACTTTGATAAATGAGTATAGCCTACAGTGTGGATGAAAAGGAGGAAATCGACTTGGAATATCAAAAATAAAGAAATGCAAGCGTGGTACCATTTCTGTTACAAAATTTTTGTTGCCGAATCTACAATGTTTTTTTGGCTATTATGAATGTAACTTATTTTTAAATGCTCTAAATGATAATTTATTACTATTTTTCTAACCCTATCTGGAACAATGAGATTCCAAAATATCATGAGCTCCCATTTGCACAGGAATAACTTCTAAAGCCTAAAATTGCCTAAATGAGTACAAAAAACTTCTCTGAATTCGTGAGACCTTAAGCATGTAATTTATTATGACACAAAACTAAATAAAATTAGGCAAATTGTATCATAAAACATAAATTTATCATCATTCATTCATAAATTAAATATTTTTCTGTGTATCAAAATCTTTAAGACAATGGTATATAAACGACACATTACAATCAGGCCACTGATAGGTTGCGTCCTTTTGCTCCTTTGTTGTATTATAGCATCGCTATTGAAACATCCTTGTTCGTCCCTCTGGTGTCGGAAGCGACTGAGGAAAATGTTTCCATCAGGTGCATTGGATATTTGTTGCTGCTGGGTTAGGTCTCGAGACAATAGTCCTTTCCTTTCACAGTGAACGATGCATCTTAAAATCTCTTAGGGAGATATACCCTACAATAGTATGCTAAAATACAAATAATAAACACAACGATCCAACTATTAAAATAAGGAGTAAGAATAAATGGCACTCAGAGTTCGAACAACAAATATAACAAAGATTTTACCGTGAAATAGTGCCCAATCACCTGTGGTGTGCTACTAATGTGCAGTCAGATGATTGGTTTTTACCATTTTATCGGGAAAATAGTGCACAAACACCTGTGCAGCCTTCAGCCAGATGATTGGTTATAAGGCAAATACATACAAGCAGACAGTGAATAATGTATTGCAAAACAGTAAACCATGCCCTCTAATGCCTCTCCCCTCGTAATAAAGGGTGTTGCTCTCTCCAATGCCTTCCCTTATTTCGCTCAGACATTCCAGTGACCTCATATCAAAACTGTGTAAAATGTATTAAAAATTCATGAACTTGGTGAGGCTAGCCAAACACTACAAATCACGTTCCAGAACGTCACCTCTTCTTTTGTAATAACTGTATGTGTCGTTCTATTATAACAACATTAGGCCTACTATTTACCGTGCCATATTTACTCTATAAAGTAGATGGATCATAATACTTTACAATAGTCACTTTGTTATTATGTAGTCGAAGATATTAATTCTTTTATTTATTATTTTCCTAGCTGTATCTTGTGCAAGCCGAGTTAACGTAACCTCAATTTGATTTGTTCTTGAAAAGTGAAAATACAGAATGTTCCAGAAAAATAGCTCAATTCAATTGAAAATAAACAAACGAGTAAGTAGTTTTATTGGAATTGTTCAAAATATTACCCTTACAGTAGTAACTTGTATTTTTTTAACAAATTTTTAACTTTTTAGCAAGAATACGGATTATCATTCTTGTTTGGGGGCAAAGTATTTGTACAAAAGTTATATCATATTTTGTAAAAAACCAGCAAAGTCCATAACATTTTTTATAAAAAATTGTATACCATCACCCATGATGGACATAATGGTGTAACCTTTTTTTTACAAAATAGGCTGCATATTGTAAAAGATCAAAAATTTAACTGAGCAAATAAGGTTTTAGTTGTTACGTTAATTATTGATAGCCACTAATCTTTTTTCTTAATATTTCAGTGATATGATATTTAATTAATCTTAGCCTTTTTTATCACGTTTTTATTAATTCGCTTTCTTGTCTGTGTGTTCGGTAAAAATTTTGCAATCGATTTTAAAGTAACTTCCCGTTAAAAAAGGGAAATTTACCTGAGAAATGTGTTAAGTTTATTCCAACATTGTTTTTCAAAAAAATATTTATAATAATTTCCACCATGTACATTTTTTTTTCTTTACAACATCTGTACCTGTAATATGTTCCGTACTTCCACGTTCGGCAGAATGATTCTGGTTTCCATAAATAAAAATAGAGAAGTTATAAAGGGAAAAGATTTTTTCTCCAAGGAAATAAATTACATTTTATAATCATTATCACTTTTAATTTCGTCCCATTGGTTCACAATATGGCACAACGTTATAGAGCTGGAAAGTTATGTGTCCTAAAATCTAATTCCACAGAGGGCGACATTTTGGTTTAGAAGTTTTCAACTAGACATGCCGTACATTTTGGAGCATTTGCCCAACGCTAGGTCCACTGTTGTGATATTTTTAGAAATAACATTGTCAGCTGTTTAAAAACATCTGCCTTTAGGCCCTACGTAAATCACAGAGATATATAGCCAGTCAAGATTGTATCGTCATGTCACCAACGCCAACATGATGAAATCAAATATTAGAGAATAATTCAAAACAAAGCCTAGCACACATCGTACTTAAGGTTTATAATTAAAACTTCGATCAAAATGTTTTTTTCAAAACGTTTGCGAGGGATATTTTTCTATTGTATAACAGATTAATTACAAATTTTAAAAACCCCCGAATGTTTGAACAGATTTTCTTGAATCACAGCTAAAAACACTCTCGATCAAGTCACCTTTCAAAAAAAAAAAAAAAAAAAACCAAATCAAAATCGGTTTATCTGTTTGGGTACTACAATGCTACAGACAGATACACACGTTAAACTTATAACGCTCATCTTTTGCGTCAGGGGTTAAAAATTAATACTTAGATAATAATAATAAAGAATTTATTTTCTTTGTACATAATTTATTTCGTATCAGCACTATCACGATACACAGCCTTACAAACATGAAAAAACTAAAATACGTCTCGATAATAACAAAATGTTTTCTACTAATACATTAATATTTACAAACAAATTAGGCTATGTACACTCTAATATTTTCTTCTATAGTCAGGGCCGGATTTAGCATTTTGGCGCCCCTAGGCCCAATAATTTTTTCCGTCCCCTAATAAGTTACTTCCCCAAAAACCTTTATTAAAAAATTATAACAGGCCTATATGTTAATTGCTTAAACACCACTCCACGATGCAATTTTATCATTGCAAGTTTTTTTAGTAATCTACTTGGTTCTGGGCTTCAAAATGCCGTCTTAAAACACTTTTAGTAATTTTATGTATTAAATAGTGAGCTCACGTTTGTGGAACTGAAACACAACGATCCAACCCGCAGAGCATTCCCGCAACAAAGCATGGCCATTGCTATGTTAATAACTTAGGTTTTGTTCAATTTAGTCATTTGGCCAAATAAATAAAAAACACTCTGTAATACATTATAAAATAGGTTTAATCTCAGAAATAGGTTGTAACGAAGTTGATGCGTAATGTTGAAAAATAGTTTAACTTTACCAACAATTATTTCTTCCAATGAACTTCAAAATCAGAATGATTTTTTTGTAATCAATTCAAAAAATATGTTAAGTTATGGCTATTTATTTTTATTTCTAGATATTTTTAAAAATATTTTTTTTTCTCTCGGCCGTGCGCCCCCTGGGAGCTTGCGCCCATAGGCCCGGGCTTATTGGGAAATCCGGCCCTGTCTATAGTTTATTGTGCAAGCTTCAATAACTTCTGGAAATTAGGTTGGCAAGGCCGGATTTAGGTTACAAGTACAAATTTTTAAAAATTATATGAAGAACGAAGGTCTATGCTCCACCATTAAACATAAAGATGCAAACATTATTGTGGTCTCAGCTCAGGCTTGCAATCTACTTCCAATTAAATAAAAAACAGCGGAAAACCATGGCATTGCACTTGATCAGTTTTTTAAGAACGGTTTAACTCCATCAATTATTGCTTTTGTATATTTTGTCAAAGCGTTAGAGAATTCAGATGCCTGGTATAGGAAAACCATTGTTAGTTCGGGTTTGGGTGGGATACAATATCGCTCTCTTCGGTGTTTCCGTGTATTAGAATGCGGCAAATCCAGATTTCCTGTTAAATTAGCGGCCAACCTTGAGGTAATGCTCATTATAATGTACACCACAATTCCCCTCTACCTATCCACCAGAGGATGCAGATCAGCTAAAATACCGACAATATTGAGTAATAATACTGACATTATATGTGGTTTCATATACAGATATCTAGAAAATATTGACCCAACTTCTCCAGGCTATTCTAAAGGTGAAAACGTGTTTCCATAAACACAGGTCCGGATATCGAAAAGATATCGACCTCAAATTTGGTGCACCTATTTTACTGCGTAACCTTTTTCCTTTGTACAGAAATGGCCACCATTTTTAAATTATAAAAAAGAAAGTACTGTTTTTTTGTACAAGATTAACAAATGTGTACATAAAATTTAAGGTCAATATCTTTCCTATTTCCAAATATTTCCAATGTTGAGTAAACAAAAAATAAATTAAATGGTGGATAATTCGAAAACTATGTATTGCCAAACCTATGGTTTATTGGAGCTTTATTGAAATTTGGGGGCACCCTGTATATTGTTCAAGGGAACAATCGATCGTTAAATAAATATTGAACTTGACTTGTGAGAAGATACACTTGGTAGTTGTGAGATTCAGTGTTCAAGTTTTATTCTATGTTCATTGACTGAATAACTTATCAATTTTGTTAACATTTCTACAAGATAAACACCCATGGTCTTCATTCAGATTCAAGTTCAGAGTAAAGCACAACCCCTCAGTTACTAGGTCGCCTACAGTTCTTGTTAACACGTTCACTGCTAAGGACGCACATGTGAGCTTGACACTGAACACTATGAGAAGCGGAATACGCACAGTGCTTTGCACGCCAACCCGCATATTGGGAGTATTTTCAATACACACTGCATTGCGTGCTTCGCACGCCAACCCCTGTATTTGGAGTATTTTCAATACACAGAGCATTGCGTGCTTCGCACGCCAATTTTAAGCCTATGTGCTATGGACGCACATGTGCGTCCGCTTTAAAATATTAGTGATTGTTACATAGAAAGGTTCAAAAAGTAAGGTAATTTCTACTCATTTAGGCTATAAATATATAAATTAAAAGGTCAGCTCCTAGCATAGGACATACGAAATTTGCGTAGCAGTGAACGTGTTAATGACAGACGGAACCAAATGGCATTTATTATTTATTCCCTTTCCCAAGCCCACTAATGTTTCAGACTGGGTTATCACTCTGCCAGACTCTATAATCCAGTAATACGCATATTTCTCTGTAAATATAAAAATAAATCCCCATCACATCAGTGTTATGTTTGTGTGTACATATTTTATCTAACTACGCGTGTATATAAACAAAGGTGAGGCATTGCTGCACCATAAAAGCAATTGAAGTTCCTATTAAATTTTATACTTCTTAACTTAACATGTAAGTTCGTAACATTATGTACAGATATAAATATATATTTCATAAGTTGAACGCGTTGAACAACTCACTCCTTCGCTAAGCACTCTTAGAATTTACTGTTCAGTATAGTCCACTTATTTTTAATGTGTTTTAGAATTAAAAAAAACAATTAGATCTGCATTAGTTTTAAAAAATAGAACCTGTGACGCCATTTATAGGTTATGTAAATTGTTTGTTGTCTATAGATGTCATTCGAAATAAATATTAATTAGAAATAATAGTGTTTGCGTTATTTAACTCATCTCCTTTTTGTAATTCTTCTTATAATATTAGTTTTCGTGGTTATTAGTCTACATTCTGATCATTTTCAAATACAGTAATGTAGAATTTACTATTATTACTACTGAATATTAATGAATCAACTCCTATAAAAGCAAGTGTTTATCCGTACATACATGCATACGAACGTACGTACATGAGTAAACATATAATATAACAGCTGATTTCACCCATTATCTGTTCAAAACCTAGCGTAGATTGTACTTTGGGGTTATGTTAACAACTACAATCATTATAATTTTTTGTGAAGTTAATCTTTGTAAATATGAGTTATAGAACTAATATATGCTATACTATGTTGCAATATTTGCTTTGAGATTATAAACTGTATATAAATACAACCTTTTATCGTCAATATATTCGTTTATACAAATTTAAAGAAGAGATACCTATTCGTTTAGCTTCAGAAACATTGGTACTTCTTCGTACAACATATAAACATATTCGATTATTAATTTCTTCACTATAATATTAATAACTCCTAAATCATTTGATCTATCAATATGAAATAAAAAGCAACTGAAATATAATATTTATATCTTTCTTTAAATATATAATAACGTATATAAATACAAAGTGTGTTAACAAATAGGCCTACAGTTTTAAAATGCTTATAATGTACACATTTACAGAGTTAAAAATCCCCGTCAATATAGTTAGGTAGGCCTAAATAAAGTCTGTTGTTTTTAAATAGTATTTTGTTTAAATGGTGTGTATTTCTGATGTGTATCTAATTACTCTGCCTGTGATTTTCATGGGGGCTTA
>JAGFPH010000864.1:352156-390640 GCA_018207615.1 Philaenus spumarius
ACTATTTGTGTAAAATACTGGGCGCTTCAGTTGTACATTAGAAAGAAAGATTTTATTTTAAAACATGTAAAATCAGTTGAACCTGAACGTCGTAGATCACAACTTGAAAGTGGAAAGCAGCGGAAAGGCTCAAAAAAATATTTCTTACCAAGAAATGGTGTCGAAACTAGAGTCTGTCAGAAATTTTTTTTAAATACTCTATGTATTAGTAATGGTCCTGTGAATTCGGCATTCAAAGAGGTTAGTAGTGTTTCAATGTTTTCAGGTGAAGATAAAAGAGGAAAGCACATTCCTTCAAACAAACTATCTCAAGAAAATGAAACAAGAATTAAAAAACATATTGAAAGTTTTCCGGTCACTGAATCACATTACTGCCGCAAGGGAACGTCTAGAAAGTACCTTGATAGTAACCTCTCTATAAATAAAATGTTTTCCTTATTCGAAGAGTTATGTAAAGAAAATAATGAGAATGCTTACAGTGTAACTACATATAAACGAATTTTTTTGTAATAATTATAACTACTCATTCTTTAAACCGAAAAAGGATCAGTGTACACTGTGTACAAAATATAAACTAGCTAGTGGTGAAGCTAAAACAGCTATGGAACATGACTATGTTGCCCACAAAGAAAGAGAAAAGGAGGCTAACCAAGCAAAAGAAAATGATAAAGTAAGGGCATCAAATGAAGCAAGCTTTTTATCTGCAACTTTCGACTTGCAGAAGGTTCTTCAGATCCCATGCACTCAGGCATCACCGATGTTTTACAGTCGGAAACTCAATTGTTTCAATTTGACAATTTATGAGAGTGCTCAGCCTAATGATGCTCATTGTTATGTGTGGAATGAGGTTAATGGCAAACGTGGCAGTATGGAAATTGGAACTTGTGTTTACAAATTCCTGGTGGGATTGCCCAAAACTATAAAGGAAGTTTCACTATTTAGTGATACATGTGGAGGACAAAACCGCAACCAAAATATGGTTGCTATACTTCTACATACTGTCCAGACTTCACAAATTGATGTTATTGAACAAAAATTTTTGGAGTCTGGGCATACCATGATGGAATGTGATAGCATGCATAGTGCGATTGAATTCGAGAAAAAGCATGCGGCAGTCTATACCATGCATGACTGGATAAATATTTTTCGCCGTGCCAGGTCACAAAGGAATAGGAAAAATGCTAATCCTTATAATGTGCACATCTTGGAGTACAAAGATTTTATTGATCTTTCAACACTGTCAAAAGCAACTATAAAAAATAAAAGGAAGGACACGGATGGTAATTTAGTAAATTGGCTGAAGATTAAATGCTTCCGGTTTGAGAAGGCAAATGCTGAGTTTGTATTTTTTCGGTATGGGTTTTCTGGACCATATTCCAAATTTAGGGTAAGTGGTCGTAGTGGCTCTGACAAAGTGGCATTACCAGAATTAAAAAATGCATACACCAACAACTTGCAAATTTCTCTTGAAAAATACAAAGATTTGAATAACCTGTGTCGTTCTGGTGTCATCCCAAGTGAATTTCATCACTGGTATCAGTCCTTAACATTTTCAAAACGTCTTAAAAATATTAATTCAGAACCTAGTGTTTTAAGTGAGTCTGAAAATGAGGAGGACTAATTTTTTGTATTAGCATATAGTATATTGGTAATTTTGTCATTATTTTAACATTAAAATAATATTTTTAAAGTATTTGGTTTCATTGGCTCCACCTTAAACAAAGAATCTTGTAGTCAATCTGAAACATGAGTTTAGTTGGCCTAGTGATTTTCAAAGTGACGTGGAGGAGGACCTCTCAACTTTGGGTGTCAGAACCGGGAGAAGAAAGGTGGTGAACAGAGATGAATTAATAAAGGTATTCTGAATGAGGCCAAAGCTTTTCAAAGGCTGTAGCCCCATGGAGTAAGTCAAGTGATTTTCAATAAAATATTACTTAAGTGGCCTACTAAACTAATTAAGTAATAATTTACTTAGATGAATAAAACGATATTGGATATTATTAATCATAGGGATCACATTAAATAAAAAATATGATTATCATGATTCAAAATTCTTGAAAGTTAACTATAAGTGCTCTTTTAAGAGCTATAAAAGTAAAATTTACTAAAACTTTTCATTTGTGTATTATGATAAGTGCAAGATGAACTTGCATTATTGGTAAACACTAGGCAAGCAAAACTCACTAACTCCAAACACTTATTTCAATTGCATTTTAATAATCTTAGGTAAGTTAAAATCTGATTTTCATTAATTTAAAAATAAAGTTGAAGATTTATACTGTATGAAATACTTGATTATGTAATACATTGTTAGACTCATAATTAAATAACTCAATTGGGAGTGTGCCACACAGTCACAAAAATCTTAAAATGGCTATGCTGAAGAATTGTGTTTTTGGAGTTAATGACTTTTGCCTGAACATAGACGATCTGTTTAGTAATTTAAATATGTTTGTGAGAAAGTATGTGCCAGTTCCTGGTACCGTTTATTTCTTTTAACTGTAGGAAAAATGATTGCATCAAAGTTTATAATTGGAAGTTTAACACTCTGTTTCACTAGCTTCAAAATAAATGTTTTTTGTCTATCCAAGAATCTCTAACACTATTGAATCCTAACCAGTGAACAAGCACTTTATCTCCTTTTTTTGCGAATCACTTTCTCTATTACATATGTATCTCCGAATTTTGTTTAACTTAGTTCATGGGGCCCCCTATAGCTCCCAGGAAAAGGAAAATATGTAAATTATTAATTATACCGGTAGTCTGAAATTTTTCTTATAAGAGATTAGCACTAAAATATGTTTTAAATGTTATATGCTGTTTGATTTTACATAAACTATCTAGGGGAGGTCAACAGTTTCCCTGGACCCCTTTTGCCGAAGGAGGGGAGGGTACTCCTGTATCCCCATACCACGGTCTAGTCCCCATAGAAATTATCATATGAGCGCCCTTGACTTAGTTCTTCAGTGTAAAACCCTCCTTATAACACATCGCCTGATTCGTCCTTTAAAATGTACGTGATCGGAACCGTTGATTTAATCTCATAGACTGTGTAAATTTTGTTTGGCCACTCAGGGATGGTAACCTTTATCGAAAAATTTCTTATTTCTACTGATCCTCAACTTTATCCCTTTTTTTAATCTTTTGATTCTTAATTATTCTCTGCAAAACTAAATGCTCGTTAGTCTTGTTTACCTCCGCCAGTTTCTTCCCAATGGTTCTGTACATTAGTATTATTGTATTTTTTAATAATTTTCGGTAACAAATTTAACCATTTATAATTACCCTGTTCACTAAATGCTATCCACATTTTATTGTTCTATGTAACCATTCTACAATAGATGCTTTTTGTATCAGAAAACGTGGAATAATGAATAACACCATCCTTATCTAATAACCTTAAAATATGAACATTATAAAATTATTTTCCTTTATCTGTTTGCAAATGTTTCATGAGGTGTTTATGCTAAATTGGTTGTAAAACTCGTCAGAATTTTTTGCTTTTATCGGTTTAGCTATCACAATTTTACTAAAACAGTTCATTACAAATAATACATATTTATAACCTTTATTGATTCTATAAAATATAATATTTCTACAAGATCTGTTTTATAGGGATCGTGTAAACCAAGTTCAACATAACAGGTATAGAAAAATTTGTACGAACTTGTTTGTGTAATTCTTCAGTAATTTTATTTCTTACATTCATTTTTTACATTAAAATAACTGACAACTATCTTACAACGATGTGATGATCTTCTGTGTTCCCATTTCGGACAATCCTCTTCCTCCCACTGCTCGACTGTCACTCCGCATTCAATACAACTGGCCGCATCTCCTTCTCCTGTTCAATAGAAGCCGGCGTTAATCACTTCATCAATTTTTGGGTAGGGTTTAGGCCAAAAAAGAAACGTTTCTCTCGTCAGATTTTCAGTTTCAGCAATGATTTTGTTTACACTCTGCACATTCGAATTTCCAGGAATATTCTTGCTTTGTTCACAAATTGGGTTTAAAATCTTGTGCAGGTAATTGATGTGTCTCTTTAATTTCGTTGCTCCAGACTCCCAACAGCAACCACTGCACACAATGTTTCGAAATTGTTTTTGTACGGTAAAACTCCGACTTTACCGTACCTTTTTTTTCAACAATTATATGCAGTATCACTCCAACAGGCGTTGAGAATAAACTCTACTATTCAACTCTCCGGGATGGTGCTTGCAGTGTTAGACCGTCCTTTTTATTGGTTACTTCTTCTACTAGCCTGCTATACCCGTTAGTTAAACATTCTTGTCTTGCACTATCCGCTCCCAATCTTATCCATCAACTACCGTTTCTCGCCTCCTTATATTCGGGATCACTATACCCTACCGACATAATGAACAGTATTCTAGTCGTCCCAAAAATGAGCTCTACGATGATTGTCAGCCATCACCTTTATATCGTCCCTCAAAAGCACAGTGTGCTGTTTTGAGTGCAAGACTTTGAATAAATTAGAATACATTAACCTTGTACGTTGCAACACCTAACCTTGTCCTGTTAACCTTGAATAAATTTACTTTGTACGTTGCTACACGTTGACCAATTAGAATTTTGTAGAATACATTAGCCTTGTACGTTACGACACGTTCACCAATTAGAATACAATTAACCTTGAAAAAATTATCGTAATTTGCATAATTATATGGTATTAGCATAATACCCAATGCAAATTAGGATTATTACTATAATTTATTCAAGGTTAATTTATTATAATTTATTCAAGGTAACAGGTTTCGCAACGTACAAGGCTAACGAATTCTAATTGGTCAACGTGTCGTAACGTACAAGTTTTAATATGGTAATTTGCATAATTATAGGGTAATTTGTATAATAATTTATAGGGTAACTTGCATAAATTGGAGTAATTTGCATAGCTATCGGGTGATTTGCATAGTTATCGGGTAATTTGCATAGTTATCAGGTAATTAGCATAATTGGTCAATTTGCATAAATTTGTCCCAGAACATATATAAATACATGTAAGAATAGCCACTAGGCTTAGTAGATATGACTCTCTAGCTCTAGAAGGCTGTGGATTTACATCTGGTACACCTGAGATAGAGACAGAATGGACCAAGAGAATGGACAGGTTAAACACGCCGAGTCACTGTGATTACAATAATATTTATTCCAGCAGATTAGCGCGCGATTAGTGCAGTTTGTTGAGGCACTTTTTCTGTATAAACTAAATTGAGGAATAAAAAGAAAGAGAAAGTTGTTTTTTCAAGGCCAAGCTGGACAAGGAAAAAGGAATCGGCATCGGCAAAGTTAATAATTAATGGCCAGCTTTTGTGGAGGAGACATTTCTTCGACCTGCGAGCATTATTATTTAGAAATTGGTTTATTCTATCGAGGTAAGTAAGACAGTGCCAGTAAATTAAAATAATTTCTTGTTAATGTAAAACAAAATCTTTCAAATTGAAACAATGCATGTACATTTTTTCTTTGGAGTTGTGAAATTTATTTTAACCTCTAATCGAATTGAAGTTGCAAGATAATGGCCGGTCACTTCTCAATAAACCTGTGATGTCATTTAGGCCTAATTTAAATATTATCTGACCGTTTATGCTTTTTAATTGGTGTTGTGGAGTGTTTCCCAACCATCAAATTATATTTAGGCTAACCTTTAAATACTAGCCTAGGCCTATTACTAATACAATTTTTTTAAATAATAGCCTAGCCTACTAATTTTAGTAAAGTTGATAACTTATAAAGTAAAATTTCTATAGAGATATAAAACTGAAACTCACTAGGCCGGCGGAACTTTACTATTTGACTCTAGGCTAACCTACAGGTAACAGAAATACAAAATTAATAATTAAAAAATACCTAAAAGGTTCTAACCTAACCTATTTAGTCACAGTATGTTTACCTGTATTCCAACATTTAACAGTAGAATGTAAAACAACGTCGTTGTCTGCAAAAATATTAGGCTAGAGTCGAATATTAAAGTTACGCCCACTAGGCCTACATGATAGTGTCATAGTAGATAATAAAAAATTGTTAACATTAGGTCTAGATATTCTACTTGCAAGTAGGCCTAAGGCGTAAGTTTACTATTCGACCCTAGCCTAATATTTTTGCAGATAACGTTGTTTTAAATTCTACTGTTAAATATTGAATACAAGTAAACATAGCCTACTGTGGCTAAATACTATAGGTTAGAACCTTTTAGGTTTTTTTTCTTTTATTCTTGCATTTCGTTTGCCATTAGGTTAGCTTAGGATCGAATAAACTTGCGCCACAAGTAGGCCTAAGTTAAGTTATTTTCAAATATATATTTTTTCAAGTAGGACTAGCCTATAGGCTATTCAAAATATAAGATGTGAGAGCTCGCTTAAAGTTAAACTATTGCTATCCATTCGTACTTTCTACGGCATGAATTTACTGTACGACCCTATGCCAACAGAAATGCAAAAATAAAAAAAAATAGCCTGAAGTTCTAACTTGTCACAGTATATGTTTATCTGTATTCACCATTTAATAGTAGAATGCTAAACAAGGTCGTCGTCTGCAAAAATATCAGCCAAGGGTCTTATAGTTATAATTTACGCCCTTTCTACGATCGCGGCTTATGTAACACAAAACCACAACATACATCACAAAAGTGCCTAGCTGATTGAATACTTAGGCTACAGCAGCCAGAGAGTAAATAGGCCTAACTGGTCTTTCACAACCCAAGGTCACTTGGTTAGTACAGTCTCACAAAAAAAACATTTCAGTAAGGTAGTCGTTCTATTTATGATTGGTTAGTGTTTAAAGCTTAAGTATTGGTGCAGTATAAGTCTTTTAAATAGGCGGTGCGAATTTACTACATAACCCTACACCAACAAAAATGCAAGATTAAATAAAAAATAGCCCGAAGTTCTAACTTATAGTTTTTAGTCGATGAATGGTACGGTATTCAACAATTAATAGTAGAATGTAAAACCAGGTCGTCGTCTGCATAGAATGTAAAACAAGGTCGTCGTGCAAAAACATCAGCCGAGGATCGTATAGTAAATTTACGCCAAGTCTGCATAGAATGTAAAATAAGGGCGTCGTACAAAAACATCAGCCGAGGGTCGTGTAGTAAATTTACGCCAAATAGGCTAAAACTCCTAATTTTGTTTTAAAAAAACTCAAAATTAACAAGCTAACTGGAAAGAACTTATTTGATTAGATTTTTTACTGTACGAAACTATGTGTATCTTAAACAGTTACAGTTAAGTTATATTTTAAGATTAAATGGGAACTAACTATCAATGAGTATGTTAACTGCAGACAGGAGTTCGGTATTAGTGCAGATGAGGGTGACCATCAATTGGGATGGAAAGAAACAAAGCTTGCTTTATTCTTTCCTTTAAATATTATGAAACTATACATTTCACCAACTGCGGCAAATCGAATATTAACGATATAAAACGAGTATAGAAATACAAAACCAATAGTTCAATAGGCGGATTAACATAAAAAACATTCAGCTTCTTGCATTCTTACTGAGCCAATAGATACAACAGTGTTACCAGATTTTTCTGAAAAATAGTAGTAGGCTAGTGCTACCAACTTAGGCTATATCTTTACAGCTGAGAACATGCTATGATTGGAAAGTTTAAGTTGGTTTAGTTCAGGTTTTCGTTTTACAATTAATTATTTTGTTTAATTTGACAACATTGTCAATATTTGTGGGTAATTGTTTACCATTACTTTGTCCGAAGCAAACCTTCCCATATTGAGATATATTATATATTTATATATTCTAAAAATGAATTAACATGATTCAAGGTTCGAAAAAAGAAATACGAATGACTAACTTAGTATTGTAAAAGCCGTCATCTGATGAACAACTAGTGTCGTTTATGTAGGTGCCTATTTGTTGAACCGATGAAAATAAACAAAAAGCCAGAAGTTCTGACCTGCAGTCTATGTTTACACTTTGTAAACATGTATAAGTTAGTAACATCAATTAATCACTGCATTTGTTATTATTATTTCCGCTAAGATGCTTGAAACATTTGTCTTCTTGCTTATCCGCCTTTCTTAGCTTTGTTTTTTTTCTTCACCTGACGTGTTTCGGGTAGAGCAAACAAAGCTTCTCAAGATGGGGTCTACCCGAAACGCGTCAGGCGAAAAGAAGACAAAGCTAAGAAAGGCGGATTAAGCAAAAAGACAAACATCAATTAAGCTGTTTTTCAATGAGCAGGTTTTAAAAAAATGCAAGTCAGGGACGGGCTGTTGTCACCAGTTGTTATGGCCAACATACTGTGACTAATGAAGGACTATAAGTTAGAACTTCAGGCTATTTTCTTTCTTTTTTTATATTGCTTTCATCTCTGATATATGTATGTTGTTCCGCCTCTTCAAACATGTTTATTTGTCGATTGCAGTCCACTAGGCCTTTCGATATTATATTGCTTTCATCTCTGACATACATATATATGTTGTTCCGCCTCTTCAAACATGTTTATTTGTCGATTGCAGTCCACTAGGCCTTTCGATATTATATTGCTTTCATCTCTGACATACATATGTATGTTGTTCCGCCTCTTCAAACATGTTTATTTGTCGATTGCAATCCATAGGCCTACCGATAACATATCTCAATATGGGAAGTTCTAAGTTAGAACTTTAGGCTATTTTTTTTCAGTGCTTTCGTTTCTGCTATTTCTTGTTTTTCAGGCTCTTGGAACATGTTTATTTGTTGATTGCAGTCCATTACCGATAACATAATCTCATTATAGGAAGGTTTTCTTCTGACAAAGTAATAGTAAACAATTACCTATCCGTATTTCTTCTTTTGTTAGGTGCATAAAATGTTGTATTATTGGTTTCAGTGCTTAGATGTTATTATCACACGTTAATTAAGATAAATAGGCCTACACATTTTTCGCATATATTTTTAGGCCTATAAGATAGGTTAGTTTGTTTTCCTATAGAGTGCAAATATAGCGAATTTAACCTGCGTTTTAGGGACTTTTCTTTCTCGTAATTTCTAAAATATTTCTCTGCTGCGGAAATTGTTTGTGTTTTAGTCTTAGTTTAATGGGCACTTTCAGAATATGAAAAAAATATAGGCCTACTTTAATTTACATGGTCACCCTTATCTGTACAATTACTCAGGGTTTTCACCTAATGTATGCGATGTAAAAGCCTAAACATTATTACACAGGAACCATACTATTAACTTTTGAGAAAATCTAGGCCTATTCCTTTTTTATGACTGACGGATTCATTAGGAGAGATTTCTACTACCATCTATATTTATGAAAATGCTACTCTGGGATTCCGTTTTTTTTCCAGACGTGTTGGACCTAAAATAAAATGCTTAACTTTATATATTTATCTATTTAGGATAGTATTCTTAAGATATACTTATAATCTTGTTTTCATTTCAGCACGGAGGCCACCTGCATTGAAGATAATTTGCTTCGATAACCTGCCGAAAATTTCAGTATCCCACTCCTCGACTGGGCTGAAACCTGTGAGGAATAAATTACTCAGCAACTCAATGTTCAGTTGTATTACAAAACCTGTCGACTCTACGTAGCTGCATCTATTAAGAAGAGTGTGATATCCGTTGCGATCCCTAGGTATACTATACACTGCCTATTACTATTTATTTCTTTATCCGTTTACAAAATATTACATTGTAGGCTATATAGCCATAGTCATTTTTGAATTATATTACGTACAAATTTGAATTATATTAAAATTGCATCTGACAGTTAGTCCCTCTGATTGAGTAAAACACACAAGAATCAATTATACACCAACAAATAGTGAATTGTCATACAGTAGAACCTTGGTCATCCGAGTTTCCGTATTAACCGATGCAAATTTTAAAAATAACTTTTTTTAAGTTAATCCTAGAACTGGCATGGTTAAAGCTAAAATTGGCCAGCCCGTTTTTAGCGTTTTGCAAGCATATTTTTAAAAATTCGATTTTTTTCGTAAGCGTAAAAAAGTTTTGTAATTTAGTTCTAAATAGAACTGTATAAAAACATTTATCAATTTCAAATTTTTTATTTTGAAAAAAACAGTTTTTATGTTCCAAGTACACGACTGGTAACAAACCTAGGCCTAGATTGTAACGTCATTTACTAATATATGCTTTGCCCAAAAATGAAATATTATTGTAACAAAGTGTAGAGGATAAATCAAAGAAAAGAACGGTACATTTGTCTTTCCTTAGTTCACAAAAGTGTTTGAGTTATATTTATTTGAATAACAAAATGACATCAATCTAATGACATTTTGCCGTCGATAAAGGTCGGACAATAAAGGCGCATTGAATAACATGGGAACAAGACAGAGCGGACGGTCACACCAGACCGCTCTAATTATAAACTTTTCACTGCTGTCTAGACAAATAAAAAACTGGTTATTTCTAGTTTTCTTCCCACCATTAGAAAGATCAAACTGTTCTCTACAAAATGGTGTAAAGAAATCTGTAAAAACGTAAGGCAGTGCCTTCTTAAATCGATTGGCTAAATGGACTGTTTCATTGGTTGAGAAACGTCCAATCGCAAGGGTTTACAGTAATTCTTGAAGAAAATAGTAATTTTACAGTGATATCTGATATGAAGATACCAACAGAAAGATAAAATCATGACGAATCCAATGGTATCGTTATAATTGCCAAAGAAATATTAGTGTAGACGGTCTTAAACGTTGAAGAAGTGGGAAATAACAGTACAATTGTATGCAAATTTCTCGCACGGAAAGAGCTGTAGACCGATGTGCATATTTTAAATCGATGATTACTTATGTAAATATATGTTTTACGAAAAAGTTGTAAATACAAAAATTAAAGTTTAATTCATTTCCTTTCCAATGGTGCCAGTTTTATTACGATTGGATGATTCTAAGTGGGTTAAATTATCGATTATGCAAATTTTCGCCAATGTGTGAAATTGTTGCGTTCTGCGCCTGAGAGAGGGTCATGCATGCATGGTTCTGCCAGTTCCAGAGTTAACTGAATTGATATTGATAAGTTACTCGTAGCTTGAGAGGATTTCAAAAATAAATTAATTTATAATAAAAACTCTTGTGTTAGATTGAATAGAAAGAAAACGAAACTGTCGTTTGTCTTACTTGTGCGTCCTGAAAACATTTTTGCTCCTTTATGGTGACCTTTAGCAGACGGGTAGTATAGTGAATGACGAAGCGGTCTTGGGCCTGTTTCCATTCCTCTCCACGTGGCCACGTATTTAGGACTCACCATCCTTTTCCACGAGTTGTTTCTTTCCCCTGCTGCTGTATTTTGTTCTTTTGTTTTTAGTCGGTGTCGATGTTAAACTTTAACTATCTCAACGGTATTCAAATAAAGAAGAGGCTAGACAATCGATGAAAAAAGCGAACATGAAAAACTTCAGAACCATTGTTTTTGTGGTTTTTATTACAGTAGCTTACAGTATGTAATTTCTTTCATTTAGGAACATTATCAAACCTTCTTTGTTTATTTAAAACTATATTTATTCTAAAGCCAAATAAAATAGATTTTTAAATAAGTATGGCTCCAAATCAGCCTATAACGATGTAAATGATGCGGGAACTAGCACCTCAATGGTTTTCTCACCGCCTACCGCATTATCCGAGTTTTTGGTTATCCAAGGTCTGTCCGGTCCCAATTTTCTCGGATAATCGAGTTTCTACTGATTGTATATTAATAATAAATCTGAAAACTTATATTTTACAAACATAGATAAACTAGAATATGAAAGCCAGCCAGTAATACACCAACAGGAAGTGACAAAATATCAGAAAACAACACAATATTAAATAAAAGAAATAATCAGTGAATAGATTGAACTAACTTATAGCCTACCTATAGAAGTATAAAAGTTTTTCTTTGTGTTTTGTTGTTGACGTTCAAATATTGCATTCAGAATTTTGTGCAGTATGTATATGTTCGGGGGTGTTTCAAAAAGTACTTTACAACTTTGAAAAATCATATTAATTTATTCAGAGATCCTACAGAGGTGTCAATTTGTATTGAAACACATCAAATTTTGACTCGCGTAGTTCCCTAGTGCCGAATTGCACCGTCACGAGCGCTAGCGGCAGTTGCGTCAAAGATGGCTGCATTTGCTGGTCCCAAGCGTACTTGGTGTGTGTTTTGGTTCGAAGAATCAAGTCGGCGACAACAGTTCAGAATAATTTCCGTACCAAGTACGCTAAAGATCCTCCTATTAGGCCTACAATTTATGAGTGGCATAAATGTTTTGTAGAAACAGGGTGTTCGGTAAGACATCTCCAGGTCGTCCATGCACATCGAACGAAGTCGTTGAGCAAGTGAGACAAAGTTTTGTCAACAGCCCTATGAAATCGACCCGGCGTGAATCTTGCGAGCTGCAAGTCCCACATGTAACTGTTTTACGAGTGTTGAAAAAACGTTTGCATTTATAACCGTACAAATTTACAATTTTACAAGCAATAAAAGACACTTATAAGATTGCCCGTAAGAACTTCTGTGCGGATATGTTAAATCGAGTGGATGAGGATGAACATTTCTTGGACAACATAATCTTTCCTGACGAGTCGACTTTTCACTTAAGTGGCGAGGTTAAGTGGAGGATTTGGGACAGTGAAAATCCACATCAAACATTGCAACATGTTCGTGATAGCCCTAAATTTAACGTTTTTTGTGCATTGAGCAAGAACAAAATTTACGGCCCCTTTTTTTTCCAAGAGAGAACCATCAACGGGATAGTGTACCTGGACATAAACAACAATTTTTGATACCACAGATCAATGAGGATGACGAAGAACGCAATGTTTATTTCATGAAAGATGGTGCACTACCCGACCGATGTCTGAGATTTTCTGAACAACTGCTTGTCAGGTCAATGTATTGGCCTTGATGCGCCAATTGCATGGCCCCCACATTTCTCAGTTTACCTGACACCGCTAGATTTTTTCTTATGGGGATTCATCAAGGATATTGTCTATGCACCTCCTTCGCCGGCTTCTCTACCTGAGCTTGGAGCGAGAATTTATGGTGCCGCTGAGCAAGTTACTCATCCTGCAATGCTACAGCGAGTTTCGGAGGAAATTGACTACCGATGGGATGTGTGCAGGGTCACCAACGGAAGCCACAAAGAGCACCATTAGTTAAAAGTAAAAAAACTTCATGTGTTTCCCTACAAATTGCCACTACAATCACCTCTGTAGATTCTCTGAATAAATTAAAATGATTTTTCAAAGTACTTTTTGAAACACCCTGTATATGTGTGTATTTTGCAGATCATTTCGTTACAATTTACGTAGCCTAAGTCATGTTGGTTATATTTTTCTATTTGTCTTTGTTATAATTGTTAAAAAAAATTTAAATAGTTATTTATTTTGTTGATGGGTTCAGTAGAAGGGGCTTTATAGCCTCGACTGCGCCCAAATAAAGGTGATCACTCAATCATTCCCTATTCCGTTCAGACATTCCAGTGAACTCGTATCAAAATTATTTCGTAAAGTGTCTTAAAAATGAATGAAAAGTAGTGAGGCTAGCAAAACACTGCAAATCATGTTCGAGAACGTCACCACTCCATTTGTACGTGATTTTTTTATGTGCGAAAAACCTGAATGGTTATCATTGCCTTTTGTACGTGATGTTCTAGAACTTCAAGTGCAATTTGCTGTACCGTATATGGGTCAAAGTCATAAAATGTGACAATTTTAAAAAAACATTTTAATTAAGTATTTGATTTTATATAAATATATGTAGCATATTAGGTAAATAACAAGTTTAGGAACCTTATCTCAAATGTAGCTGAGCTGAATTTTATGAATTTCTATTTTTTTTATGGACCTTTAGTGTACCAAAGCATAAATGGATACAATTCGGTCACGATTGCTAAATAGGCAAAATATTACTTTGAGGTTAGCTTAAAAATATAATATCTATATATACCCAATAACATTCAGTTAATAATTCTGTATAGAAATTATACAATCAGATTTTGAATCAAACATATATACTGCTGATTTCGTATGTGTGACCAATCTTTAATAACAAAATCTTACATAATTCCAGACAAAACATAAAACAAAGGTTATTTGTTTAGTCTTATTAAATTTTCAGTCTTTAGGCCTACTAAAGCCGCTACTAACTAGCTGCTGGTAAAATCGCCAGCAAGGAGCGTCGTCTGACCCAGAACCAGCGGCTGGATAATGCCAACGGGCTAGTATTTCCAGCCTCTGGTTCTGGGTCAAACTATGCTGCCTGCTGGCGATTTTAGTAGCGGCTGCTAAACAGCCTAGTGTGACCGCCGGCTTAAGACACATAAATTCATTCAAATTCAGTAAAAAATAAATTTTACAATAAACTAGCTAAATATTAAAACTCTATTATAAAAAAAATATTTCTTGGAGCTATTTTATACGCTTAAATCACAATTTCCATTGTCATAGAAATAAGAAGTTTGTCATTTTCTTGAAATTAATGTTTTTGATGTTTTTTTACACATTACAAATACTTTTGTATCATAAATGCTTTAAGTAATGAATTGAGCAATATCATTTAATAATCTAACATTTAAACTTTGTTTTAAATGATACCGAGATCGGAAATTAACAATCCGGTCACGTAATCAACAACCTGGTCACATAAGAACCTGCACAGTAACGTGACCGGATTGTTTTTTTCGATTTAATGTCTACAATGCTGGTGCAATCTGACTGTTTTCTTAATTCCAGTATAGGGGTTATGTTTAGGCGGTTGAACTACTAGCATTATTGCTAGTTTATCACTCCTTAACTGTAATAATGCTGTGACCGTATTGTCACATAATTAATATACAATATGATTCCTACCTCAATTGATGACAATAGATGAAAAACTTGTTAATTTAAAACACAATATCTTCAGTACACGTTCAGCCCTGACTCGACTGCCGCCATTCGATGAATTTCCTGCGTTCATTTTGGTTGTGGAAAATATTGGCGGGTAGGCCTAATTTAAATTCGCACCGCCTTTAGAGTGTGTACTTCAGGGACACGCATTTCTCATTAAAAAAAACTTGTGTTTTAATTTTTGTTTTCAATTGAAAAACATTGTTTAATCCATAGTTGGTATAATTATTTCATTATTTATTTAGTTTTCATTGTAACTTTTTATACTTTACTGTCTTTAGTTTCAAGAAAATCTGTGACATCTAAGGAAGGGACAGTGATGACCGGATTGTAAATATGAACAAATAAACTTATTTTAAAATTTGTTTCACTGTTAATGAATAATAAAATTATGGGTTTTGAAAGGAAAGAAAGGTTTTAGAAATAAAATAACACTTTTTTAAATATAACTACTATTTTTAAAGCCAATTTTACTTCAGTTAATTAAATTATCCCATTTTGTGACTTTGACCCATATAAAGGCTTAAGCTTACTTTAGATTTACAAATTTTAAATTATTCTTTTGTTCTGTTCAACATTTATACTTTTTATGACTACAAATTCTTTGCATCCAACCGTCAGCCTACAGTGAAATCCCCGTCGAGGGGATTTTATATTATTTATCGTTTTGATTTATTTGGGAGGAACCAGATGAGAGCTATATTTATATAAGGTTATGTAAAAAAAACTAAATGTGTAGAATAATCTCTGATTTTTTTTATTCCGTTTGTTGGATTTTTTTGGATAACGAACTCCTCCAAGTTACTTAGAAAACTAACGAGTGTACTAAATTTGGACCTAATTGGAAGTGAAATGCGGCCGTTTTAATGACATACCCAAAACGTGTTCTGGAGGCCATGATCGGTGCTCATTGACTACTCCCAACATTAGGCCTCACCGTAAGAGCACCATTACAGCTCATCTTTCCTATGGAAATTCGCTAATAAAATTTATAACAGAACGCTGAGCTATAAAATTGTTTTGACTTACTATAGACTGTTGAAGCACAAGTGAATTCTGTTAATGCACAAAACAACAGCTGATTGAGTATGTCACAGTTTAACTAAAAAACAATTAGATTTACAACTCTGCTCTTTCGATTTTCTCAAATATAAAATGTTGAAATTTGGAGGCAAACCCTACATAACTACAAAGTTTATAAAGTGTTGTTTTAATATTTTAAACAGTAGGATCAATTTCCTTGAATGAACTAATAATAATTGAATACTAAATTTATTCTGTTCTTATTGATTTCAGGTCACTCCATATAAACTTCGAGTACAAGAATTAGCTCAGCTAGGAAACTATAGAGGGGTTGGCAGACAAATTACTGTAAAATAGAAATGGACGACTTACTCGAAATTCAAATATCAGATGAAGAATATCTTCAAATACTAATGTATATAGACACCATATCCCAATCAGAGTTCCAAGAATCAGAAATCCAACGATCACCACAGATCCAAGAATCAGAAATTCAACGATCACCACAGATCCAACCACTGATCCAAGAATCAGAAATCCAACGATCACCACAGATCCAACCACTTATCCAAGAATCAGAAATCCAACGATCACCACAGGTCCAAGAATCAGAAATCCAACGATCACCACATTTCCAAGAACCACAGATCCAAGAATCAGAAATCCAACGATCACCACAGGTCCAAGAACCACAAATCCAACAATCACGGATCAAACAATCACGGATCCAACGATCACTTACTGAATGTCCAGTGTGTTTAGTCAATCCGCAGGAAATTGGCTTCATCCCTTGCGGACATGTGTTCTGCGAAATGTGCTCCTTTTGTGTGATTAAGTGCCCGTTATGCAGGCAAGAGAAAGAAAGCACTTTAAAACTGTTTTTTTAAACCAGAATTAAGGTACATTGGTTATCCTTGGCATTGTGGTCTGGCATAACCTGCGTACACGATTTCTGTGAAATGTACTCCTTTTTTTTCAAATTTAACATTGTAGCCAACGGATTAGTAAACTTATAAATAAATTACCTTTTTTTTCAGCAGAGGTAATAAATAAATTCCTTTCGTTTATTTACAGAGTACTCCTTTTGTCTGTTTAAATGCCCGCTATGTAGGAAACAGAAAGTGAATATTTTAAACCAGAATTAAGGTTAGACTTGGCATTGTGGACCGGCATAACCTCGGCTAGCCAAATGCTTGGATAATTCGGACTTTATGGACAAAAATGCTGTACAGTAATACGCTGTTCCCAACAGCTTAACATCATGTATTTACGAACAACTGAGGTGAACAAAGATACGTTACAAATTACAGTGCAAAATTACGTTATAATGACTACGAATACTGTACACAAAAAACGGGAAAAGAATTCAAAATACTGTAATCTTATAATTAACAAAAACTTTACAGTGAGCTGTGATTCAAAAAACTAATAGTGTATCAAAGAAAACTCATCGTAATATAGTTAAGACTGGCGGGAAATAGTCCTTCAAATTCTTCTATTTGATAACGCACTTTCTACTACTTGTCGTTATTTGACACAGTAGCAGAAGGTCGGTTGGAGTAACTTGAGACTGTTCTACGGAACTCAGCGCCTTCTTGATCGCTTGAATTTCATCTGTGTGGGATATCTTTTCGTATTCACTCAGCTGGCTTGCTTCTCGATCATGTCATCAGTCGCCACCAGATTGTCATATTAGAGTTGGTTCCTTCTACCGCTGGGATTTCTCGTGCTACGGCTATTAAAAAAAAAAAATAGTTTAGTGTAGTGAGTTTGGAATTGATTGGGTATCTTTTTTTTAACTTTCGGCTATTCAATTAGCCGAGACTCGGAAAGTCGAGGAGCTGCTGCACTCTTAAAATGTAAAGTGTAACTGATCCAGTTAAAAAAGTGAAAAAGAAAAGAATCAAACATTGACTACTAGTACAAAACCTTCCGCCCTGATGTTCTACATAATTTAACTTAGTTTGGTTCAGCTGCAGGATACCAAGTAAACACTACTGTAGAAACTGGTTCAAACCGGTTTGGAAGTATATATTTTTTCACCAGAGTCGGCCCCTGCGACTCCTTCACCACTCTGAAGTGCAGCTCTTTGATGTTTGGGTTTTTTTTTTCTCAACAATCTAAAGAAGTCTGCAATGATTTGCTCAAACCACCCAAGTTGTCCGCTTATTTTTTATTTTTTTTCATGCAGCGTAGCTTATATCCTTATTGTTACGCTTGAAAATGCTAGCATCTCTCTCATCTTTCTTCCCATCATCATCCTAATATAGTAGAGAAAGTGCAGCGACCTGATCCCACTTCTGACACCAGTTGTAACGGGGCCCGCCTCCTTGGGTTCGGCTCTCCTGCGTCCGAATCCTGAAGCGGCGTTTTCCCTGGTCGGGCTGTGCCTTTCTGTCCTCGTGCGGACGTACGGGCGTTGTCAGGATGGTGGATGGCGAGCGGGTTCTTCAATAATTCGGTAAACTCATGATCAGTTGAAACGTTTATTGAACCATTTACAAACGACTACTCTGTTGGTTCCGATTATCCTAAAACTAACGAACGATATGCCATGAGGCCAAAGCAAGATCAAACCCCCATTTATATTAAGTCTAATCGCGGACGCGTTCACTTCCAGACTAACTGATGAATCTCTGAATGCTTTCCTCTAGCGTCCCCCTCCCTTAGTTAACTAAGAATCATCTTCTCAGCAATGTACCTATAGCCAGCTTATACTATGTCCGCTGTTAGTGGACCCTTTAATATTTAGTATCTTTACTTATTATTTATAATTAGTTACGAGTTGAGGGGTACCCATCACAAAAGAGACTAAAATTGTGCACCAGTTACGTTTACTCACAAAGGCATATTTTGCCTTTTCAATGAACATCTGATTTACGGTGTAACGCTCTGGGAAAATCCCTCAGGGGGTTGGGTGCATAATTCATGTTGGCCCCTCTTTACGGAGCTCAACATTTTTCTAGCTTGTATTTTCATACTTTAAACTCTATAGTGCATAAAATGAAATGCACGAATACAAGCTTGATTGTGACTAGTATAACTATCCAACAAGGAAGAAACATTTACTTAATTATGATTTTGTTGGTCTAAAAGTGAACTCAATCTAGTTTTAAATAGGCTTCTGGCCAACTCTGAGGCAATTACCGCTAAATAGTTTTAAGTTAGTGTTGAATAGACGGCTAAAAAAGAGTTTCTACACTGTTGAAAAGTTTATGGACTGTAATATCATTGATCCTGTATTTTAGTCTTATTTATCAACTGTGCCTTGTATTTTCCTCCATAGTATGTACTGTTTCTTTTGTATGTACTTTGTAATGTTGTAGTTATGTTTTGTGCTTTACTGACCATGTTAATTACAACTATGTTTAGTGACAATAAATATTTCTATTTTGTTTTTCGAAGAATAACTACAATCATTTTTCCCAGCTTTCAATATGTAGAACTCTGGCCTCCCTCACATCAACACTGATTCTCTTCCACCCCTCATAAACTTACTTCTGACACATACTCTGCACCTTGTAATATTAATAATAAATAACAGTAACTAATAGCATTGAAAATTAGGCAGCCCGATATCAAAGGAAAGGGGGACTTCAAACATTTTTCAAAATTTGATATTTGCACATTTTTTACTTTCTCCCCCTATACCATAGTACAGTAGAACGTCGAAAATCCGAACTAATTGGAACCGAGGGGGGTTCGGATTATCAATTTGTTCGGATTTTTGAAAACAACCAAGAAAATGCCATTTAGGCTAAAATATATGCCCTTTAATCGATTAAAGTGGTTAAACAGTACAAGCAGTAATGTAATTACAATACAGTATGTAAGACTACTTAAATAATATGATTTAGAAAAACCTGCACGTACACAGTAGGGCCAACATGATTACACTTGTACAGTAACTCTCAATTACAGTACAGTACATAATTAAAAGATCACTTGTACATTTTAGTTAACACAAACTAAAAATAAAAAAACACTGTAGGAATACAGTACACTACTATACGTACGACACACTGTTATAATGATTACACAAAGAGAAATGAATAAACTTTCTGTATGTTTACTGCTAGCGCTAAAGCAGCTTACTAGCGTGACAGTGAAAATACTGACAGCCAGTCTGCAGTGAGGGCGTATGAGAGCAGGTATTAAGAAGTGTTTAAAAAGAGCTAATAATGTCAAACAGCGATTAAGATTTTTGTGAAATTTTTAACGACGTAATAATTGGAATTTGGGAAAACAAAAACAAAATTTTTGCAGGGGCTGTCTCAGAACACGTTCGGATTTTTGACGTTTCGGATTATTGACGTTCGGATTATCGACGCTCTACTGTATATGGAGAAAGTATTGTATTCGTCAAAATTATCGAGTTTGAGTTTTTGGTGGAAATATCCAATTTGGGTCCCCCTGAACCTAAAATAGTGGTTTTCGGAGTGATGTCTGTCTGTCTGTGTGGATGTTATCAGACCTAGAGCCTAAACCAGTCGTCCGATTTTGATGAAATTTGGTATGGTATTCACGGTATCTCCAGGCGTTTTTTTACTTTTAAGGGTAATTTTTTGATAAAAACCCTTAAAATAACGGAAAAATCAACTTTTCTCAAAAACGGTTCTAACGATTTTGATTAAAATTTTATAGTTTATTAGGGACCTAAAGTACTATGAACTATAAAATTTTAATCAAAATCGTTCAAGCCGTTTTTGAGAAAAGTTGGTTTTTCCGTTATTTTATGGGAAAATTGCTCTTAAAAATAAAAAATTAAGTTCCTATAATGAGGGAGAAAGTATGTGTCAGTTTCCTGATACCGTTTATTTTAAAGCCACTACAGTAGAACCTCTCTTGGATCAACCGGTCCTCGGATTAACCGGCCTATCTCATGGAACAACAGAGTTTTTTTTCTCATACAGATTATATTACTGAAACTGGCTGAAGTCTCGAACATTGATTGTTTGACTGACATTTCCGGGAAAATAAAGCTGGGTGACGCAACATTAGGTGAGAAATGTGTTAGTGTTGTGGCAGGCAGAACAGGGGAGGGGGAGCATGAGTTTTATTCCCCTCTTGCTTCAGCGGCAACTGTATTTTTTTCTAAGAATAAATTGACAAAGCGGCATTCTTTGTTTCTTTTTCTTCGTCTGTTGCTTTGTCGGAACCTTTCGTGGGAGCAAAATATGTAATATTTGTAACACTTTGAGTAATATGTTGAGCAGCTAAAAAGATTCAACGGCATTTAGACGTGATGAACGTACGTAAATGGAGAGACTTGGCTTTAAAAAAATCTTAGAAAGTTAAAGAACAGAAAAAAATAACTGATGATTTAAACAATGAAACAGTACATGTAAATTCAGTTTTCAAAGTTTAATTTGTTGGTGTTTGTTTATGTATGTATGTACATACAATAAAATGAGTTGCAATATCGTCTTATTTGCTTGTTAATTTATGAAATATGTAGGTTATTTTTGATCAAAAATCTATTTATTACGGGAACTTTGGATCAACCGGCCATGGTCTTGGTTCCGACCAGACCGGTTAAGAGGGGTTCTACTTTACTTTAATTTCTAATAGATGTTTTAAGTTGTAGGAAAAGGTTCTAATTCTGATTAAAAACACAAAAATTAAATATTTTACATGTACAATGGGGCTATTATTTTGAGATTTTCTCTTAACCCGGGTTTCGGTTGTCCCGAGTTTGGTTAACCAGAGTTTTACTGTACTGTAATTTTAGTGTTTTTTAAATTACAGTTTGTTAACAGTACATAGAACATGTATTTAAATTCAAAATCACACAATAAGGCTTCAGATATCCTACTAAAAGAGTTTTCAATTCATTTAGAGCCGCGATTGTTAAAATAAGAGAAAAAGAAAATCGAGCTCGCCCATTTCAAACATAATATAGTGCGGTAGTGTGCCATAGCTTGACGCATGGAACGCTACCGCGTTCCGTGGTGTTTAACCTAATTTTTCTCACTAAACACTTAAAAATGTTACCTAATTTATAATTAATTGCAGGTGACCTCAGCTCAAATTAGTAGGACTAAATTACTGTACATAAAAAGAAAAGTATAGTTTTTTTTTTTTTAATAAACATGAATAATTCTATCAATAATAGTAATTTTTATAGTTGTTTGTCCTTTCACTCAAGCTAACAAAAATACAATTTCCTGTAGGTACATCTATATAACGTCACTCGGACATAGCGTCAACATCTGTTCGGGCCCTTTGTTGCTATAACCAAGTTCAACGGTAGTTTCTTTCTTTGTATGTTTAAAGTCATCGCACACAAAACAAAAATAATTATTACTTTACTTAACTAATTTTTTTAATAAATTTGGTTAAATTAAATTTGTTTATTGGAAAACCCCCGTAACATCCCACGCTATTTAAAAAAAATTCTTTTAAGCCAAATATGGTACAGTAGAGCGTCGATAATCCGAACGTCAATAATCCAAAACGTCAAAAATCAGAACGTGTTCTGAGGCAGCCCCTGCAAAAATTTCATTTTCGCAAATTCTAATTATTGCGTCGTTAAAAATTTCACAAAAATCTTTATTGCCGTTTGACATTATTATCTCACAGAAAGTTCATTCATTTCTCTTTGTGTAATCATTATAGCAGTGTGTCGTACATACAGTAGTGTACTATACAGTATTTTTTGTTATTTTTCGTTTGTGTTAACTATAATGTACAAGTGAACTTTTAATTATGTACTGTACTGTAATAGAGAGTTACAAGTGAAATCATGTTGGCCCTACTGTACGTGCAGGTTCTTCTAAATCATAATATGTAAAGTAGTCTTACATACTGTATTGTAATTACATTATTGCTTCTACTGTTTAACCACTTTAAACGATTAAAGGGCATATTATATTTTATGTATTATTTATTATAAATGGCATTTTCTTGGCCATTCCGAACAAATTGATAATCCGAACCCCCCTCGGTCCCAATTAGTTCGGATATTCTACGCTCTACTGTATAATAATAATTGGTTTTGTTTAATTTTACTAACAGTATCCGTGATACTGCATTTATGCTAATAGTTTTCCAAAAAAGTTCTCTTTGTTACTTGTGGGGTTTTAACAATAAACAATTTTAAGTATTACGCTGAGTAGAGAGTTTTAGACAGAGAAGGGAGGGGACGGACTATAAGCTTTTCTGTTGGTATCCTGATAGATTCTTGCATTTGCCTTGTAGTTTAGTTTGTTATTACTTTGGTCAACAGAGAATAGAAATATCATCGCCTTCATTCAAAGAACCCTCTACACACCTAATCTTCATGACAACAGCTGGAGAGTCTATAGCTACATCCTCACAGGGGAACCAACAGTAGCAACACACACAAATCTATTTTCGTCCATCATCAGATATCTAGAGCCTGAATGGAACAATCGCCAATCGTTTTCACTTTGGATCCGGTGCTGCAGCCAAGTTGCGTACTGCCTCAGTGTGCTTAACAAATTGAAACAAAATCAAGGTGCAAGGACATTTTAACAAAAATATTATATTGTATTTGCACAATTTAAAAATGAAAAGTAGACTAACCAAATTATATATATTGAACTAATCGTATTGGCAATGTTTCCGAAAAATGTAAGATGTTGTGCTACTGCATTTTCATGCAGTGAGGTCATGAGGAGGGCTGGTGGACAGACTGGTCTTCTCTGGTAATTTGTTTCCCTTAGGCCCGTTGTACACTGTAAAATATTTTATAAAAGTTCTTTGACGAAGAAACATTTTTTTAAAAATTTTATAACAGGTTAGCATTACCTTTTATAAAATGTTGGATACATTTTTACCTTTAAGTACAAGTCCAAAATGTTTTATAAAAGAGAATCACTTTTAAAATCTTTTATAATAGATGGATACCATAAAATATTTTACAGTAATACGGGCCTTAGTAAGACATGTGAAGATAAATCAAATATTCACTCAATAGTGATAAAAAATGTCTTACTATACTTGCAGAGTTCATGGCATTTCTTAGCAATAACGTCTACACGCTGTGTTCATGAGTAGTATCTCCAATGGCAGGCATTAGATTGTTTTGTAGTACACTTGTTGTTTTCTACATACGGAATTTGATAGTGTACATCAAACTCACAACATTTTGTCGTTCGGGGATGGTATTCTGTTTTAATAACTTGAATGTGATGGGCTTTGGAAAGCTCTAGGCTCTATATAAAATTATTTTACGGAGGTACAACTTTGTAAATTTTTCCCAGGGTATGTCCAAACTGTCTACGCCCCTGGTCATGATACCATCATTGAGTACTGATCAACTCCTAAAACATCAACGGTTTTATTGATAAAATAAAACTTGAACATAGATTCTCACAACTAATACGTTTATTAACTCAAATGTGTTTCAACGACAAGGCCGCCATCTTCAGTGATGCACGAGATGCAATAATCAAACTATAACTTAAAATAAAGTTAATTAACCTAAATATAAATGAATTTTTCCAGTATCCAGGTCACTAATATATATATAACAAAGTACAATACCTTTTATTTTCCGTCCGTGAACCACTTAGTTTAAAACTTAACATACATGGACTTAAAACTTACATGGAGGTTGTCAAAACGTTAAATACACAACACAGTATGTAGATGCACATCTTACGACTCCCGGATATCAACTGGTTGTGCGTTATCAAACAGAACAAGAAACAAAACTACAATACGCCGCGGGCATTCTGAATTGTTATCAATGTTCGTTATTTGAGTTTAATATTTTAAAAGCGTTGTAGATTTCAAATTCTTCTACGGCGTTCATAAATTTGCCTTTACTGCAAATTTTAATTGGTTTCAAGTTGCGGCCATAGTCCGTGTAACTATGGTCTTCGTTGATAAAATGATGCGCATAGTTGGATTTATTACCCGAAATAGTCCTCTTTGGTAGGTGTTCTTTAAACCGAACCTTGAAAGCTCTTCCCGTTTGACCTAAATAAAACTTGTCACAGCTATCGCACGTTAATTTATAGACACCTGTTTGGGTTTCCAACTGTTTATGTTTTTGGGGTTGGAGTAATTTTTTTATGTTATTATTGGTGCGGAAGGCAACGTTTTGACGACCTCCATGTTTAGAGGGACTTTCTGATGGTGAGATACAACCTCTAAACGCGTCAAAAACTTTAAACTGACAGGTGCACGGACGGAAAATAAAAGGTATTGTACTTTATTATATACTAAATATAAAGTCAAATTCAATATTTATTTATTAACAGCTTTAGTTTTTTTTTTCAAAAACTCTAGCTAAATTCACTAAAATAAATTCTAGATATGTTTAAAGAAATAATATACAGAGATGTACATCTATTTGTTTGTAGGTAGAATAACTAAAATTCTCTCTTCCAAAGTGGGAAACACCGTTCTTTGAAGAAATTTATTTAGTCAAACAGATATTTCACCTTATAATGTAAAGGTTCCTTGTAACAAGACCATAGTTTTGAGAAAACAATTTAAAATGCTGTTTGTTCTTTTCTGCTATCTTTATAAAATATTATGTTCTGACTGACTGACATAGAGTCAACGTGTAGCAATATAAAAATTTAAATGTATATTCTTAAGGGGTCATAGACTCACACTAAGAAAGGATATTGCAAATTTTTATTTTAAATCGCATAAATTCAGGGGTTCTCTCTCGGCCCAATAATAGATAAAACAGCTGTTTGGATCATCATATATTGCTTATTATTAAAATAATTTAACACATGATAAAAGCATTGCATTTCAGTTCCTGCAGAGGATTTATTCAATGAAGTTAAAACTGTATTCAGTTTCAGTTTTGCTGAGTTGTTTAAATGGCCATAGACATTTTAGGATTACAGTTAGGTGTTTTCGGTATTTCCAATGTAAATTTGCTTAATATGTCTACAGAAATTTCACTGCGTTCTGGTAAAAAATAGTTCTTTTAAATCATAAAAATGAAATTTCTAAATCCTGTTTCAGGTATTGAAATTATTTTAAAAGAATTTAATGTTGAGTAGAATCAATGTATAGCCTACTTGTATGGTACAATTTGTATAGGCCTACACACAAATTCCAATGGTTTTTGTGATTGTCATGTCAGCTGTGTTGGCTAGTAACTTAACTCTTTACAAATTTATACCTCATGCTATTGAAATTTAGATTATGATTAAACTATTTAAAAATAAACCATAATTCATTGTGCAATTTAACTCTGACACAAAAATTCACATATTTGTAAGTTTCCCGCTTCTATGGTAACTAGATTGTATCGTTGAATCTTTAACTATATTTGTTATAACTTTAGGATTTATAACTAAAATGTGGTTTTAATGTACCAGGCTAGGCAAGTTGCCACTTTTGTTACTTGAAAACTTAAAAAATCATTTTCAAAAGAATATGGACTTGAAATAGATTAGTAAATATTGTAAATAGTAAGTTATTTAATATAGGCTTATTCAAAGCATATATTAAAATTATTATGAAATAATCTTACAGTTTTGTGATAAAAAATCTTACTGGCAAGTGTTTATAAAACATTAAACTTAAAATTTAATTTATAAAATGAAAATATGTTAACACTTATATATTATATCACCTTTATAAGATTGGTCAGAAATATACTGATCAGAAAGGCAGTGCAAGTGAACTTTCAATACATGAGGCGCCTAGTATCAAAACCCTCTAAGTCCCCCAGCTGATTTTTTCGGGAAATGTACAAAAACTGTAACAAGCGAGTCTGTGAACAGAATTAAATAATTTTTTCACCAAAAAATCACCAATTTTTTTAGAAATAGAGTGGTAAAATAAGAAATATATCAGACAAACAGTTGTTATCTTATGAGGAAAAATGTAAATGCAAAATTTGGATTTAGCGGGTTTTGAGACTAAGACTGGGATTTAGCGGGTTTTGATAATAAGACTAGGATTTAGCGGTTTTTGAAACCAAGAAGTTAAAACTGCAATGGGGTTTCAGAGGAATAATTTTAGATCACTCTAATTTTAATTACTACTTAATTAGTCTAAGCTAAACATACTGTTTATTAAATTTAGGTTATTAAAAAAACACTTAATTAAAATCTCTGAATTTTATTGATACAAAAATTTTTATAATATGGAAACTTTATAACAAAGTTATTTTGTAAAAACTGTGTTTAATGTCTGGTACAAGTTTATATCTTCCTTCACAGTTTAGTTTAGTGCTACTTGTAAAATTATTAAAATAAAAACAAAGTATTGAAAAAAATAAAAAATTAATTAACAATATGGTACAAACTGTAAGTAAATTGTTTAACAATACATCATAATCATTTTGTAATAAGTTTGACACCATCAGCTATGCAAGTTCTTTGCCAAACACATTACACAACATCAGCTGAGTCTACTTCTTCATCAATAATCACGAAGTTGGAGTCTTCATTATCACCAATTTCAGTCTGAGTTTGATTTTGCCTCTCCAAATTCAAATAGAAGCTGAGCACCTCATTATTTCTCCATTCTTCACCGAAATGCTTAGAAAGTAATTTGCCCACATCTTTTATTTTATCAGCTTTTACTTTAGTACTCTTTTTAACCGTACTCGGTTGAATGTGGGCCATGGTATGATTAGCCTTCGTAATACGTCTAGCGTTGCAAATGTTGCTTAGGTAGTTAACTTCACCCTGGAACAAAACGTTTCCTTGATCTCTTGCCCTTTTCAAGATTATTCTTTTGCTGGGGTTAAACTTGAAATGCCAGTCTCCAGGCTTTTTTTGAACCCTTTCAGCTTCTGTTTTCCAATCTTGGACTTTAACAGATGTACCAACTTTGTGGACTGTTCCATGCTTGCTCAAAACTTTCTCATACTCCTCTGGTTGCAGGATGGTATCTTTATTTTTAAGATCTTTTTCTATCAACCCAAAAACTCTATCCAGTGGAAGAAATGAATGGCCAACAATTGGGAATGTCATTTCTATAGAGTTAATTTCTTTAGGGGCTTCTGTAACCAGCCACTTTCCTAGCATAGCAGTGACTATGGTGTTTTTATTTTGGCCACCACAGCCATCTGCAAAGCATTTGAGCTTTGTTTTTCCTTCAAAATTACAGCTTTTCAAATGATCGTACAAACATGAAGCAATGATGTTGGAGTTTTTGGCATAGTCACTTTCGCACCAAGTGTAGCAGTGCACTTTTTCTTTTTCCAATTTGCATTTAGAATTACCCGTGACTAAAGTAAAGTTATAAAAAGAATACTGTCTGCTAAAATACGCCGATTGGTCTGGCACTCTGGGTAGAAGTAAATTTTTTTGGCAATCAAATGTTACGATTAAGGTCTCATTATCATCGGATTTCAAAAGAGAATAAAAGGCATCAGCCTTTAGTTTGTGAACCCGTTTTAGAGTTTCAATCTCATTTCTTTTTGTGTCATCTTTTTCCGTTTTCATTTGTTCATCAAAGAAAATACATGTAGAACAGGCATCAGTTTTTGGTGACCCAAATCCAAAATTAAAATTTGTATTAACAACTTCACGAAAATAGCTTTCTTTGACTTGAAATTCTTCCTCTTGACATTCATTGTACATTTTATACAGCAAAGCAATATTCAATTCAGCTGGGAAATAGTTCCTATAGGTAGCTCTATGTCTGTTATAGTGTGACTCAATTACTTTTAATTGTTGAATAAATTCAAGGATTTTCTCCTTTCGTCCAGAAAACAGTTTCATTTTTCTGTTTCCGCCTCTTGTTTCAGTAGCTATTGCCCCTCCGCTCGCATGGTGTCTTTTCATTACGCCTAAAACCCTGTCTTTCTTTAAGCCTAAGATTTTTAAAAAGGCGTTCTGACATATTCTTACTTGTGAACCATCACGCAATCGAAAGTAATAAAAGAAAGTAAGATTCCTCTCACGACTGCTGTCACTCGGTCTAAGTCTTTTTTTTGGCAGTGATTTAGTATGCTTCAAAATGAAGTTATCTTGCTGAATTTTATTTTTTGAAGAGTAGAAGACCGAATGAAACTTTGAGATGTCTAGAAGAGACAGAGAATCACATTTGTATGCATTTTCCTTTTTATGATTGCAGCATGGCACACCAGGCGGTTCAGTTGCTGAGTATCTGAAAAAAACGCGTTTGTTAGGTTTTTCAGATTGATGGAAGATAAATCTGAAACCCCTTTGCAGCATAACTATAAGAATATAACATAATAACCTACCATATCGGTCTAATTGACACCTAACCTAACCTTATTTAAGTTTTTATTAGAATACTTACAGCTGAACCCGTTTTTTCTCGCGCTTCCATTCCTGTTTCTTAGGAGTCTTCTTTCTAGCAAGATTACTAGGACACGGTCTTAAGTTAGTACCCACTGCATCTTCCATCCCAAGATATAATTAAAGATACTTTAACTAATAAAATATAAGAATTTTTCACAAAATTCAGCAATACAATCACAATAAATGTTCTGAAAACACACTACTGTTGACTGCTCCAAGTTGTCAACAACTCGCAGAGAATCCTGGGTAGTCACGTGACAAAACCACGTGCTCCTATTGGCTGTTGTGGATTTAGCGGATTTTGAAACCAAAAATGTCTAACTTCACTCTGAATGTAGCGGGTTTTGAAACCAAGGCACATTTTTTACATTATTTTTCAATGGGATATAGAGGGATTTGACACAAAAGAATGTTAAATTTCAATTCAGCATGGAAAACCCTATAAGAAGCAATATCTAACTCAATTTCGAAAAAAATTGGACTTAGCGGGTTTTGATACTAGGCGCCTCACATATTGTATTATCTCTGGCCTCTGGTATAAGCTAGATGTGATTTAGTGTTTATAGGTTGGTCGTAGACATCCGGAAAAAAACATATATATTTTGATTTTTGTCACATGAAGAGATGAAGCGCCAATGTTGGAAATTATGTGTTGCTTTATACAGGTGCAAGTTTGTGATTGTTTTATTTAGTGAAATAAATGTATAAAATTGTGTTATTATCGTGTTTCATTTATAAAGAAATAAGTGTAGAATGTGTTATTGAGTTTGTTAGTGAAATTAGTTTTATAAAAGTGATATTTATTTGCAAATTTTGTTTTTTCAGATTAACCTACTCAAAACTATTTACTATGGTACCTAGCCTATAAACTAGGTATATTGATTTGCTAATAGCCTAGTTTACTTTTAGGCTAACTAAAGCCTAAAAAAACTAGGCCTAGGCCACCACCCAACCTTACAGAAATGGCAGATAAAGAGTATATCATCCATTCCTCAGATATGAGAGAATTATTATTGGAAAAAGACCCTGACTCAGATCTGCCGGATTTTGATGATGGGTGGGAAACAGGAGGCACAAGTTTACTATTCAACCCTAGGCTAATCTATGGCAACAGAAATGCAAGAATAATAAACAAAAATTGCCTAAAGGTTCTAACCTATAGTATTTAGTCACAGTATGTTTACCTGTGTCCAACATTTAACAGTAAAATGTAAAACAACATCGTTGTCTGCAAAAATATCAGCCTACGGTCTAATAGTAAAACTTATGCCAAACAGGGGAATCTGCAGTCCTTTCTAGTATCCAAGAGAGCATGGTGATCAATTGCCGAAATGATGATTTGCCAGTGAATGACATGCCCAATTCATCCGATGACGAAGATTCTTTGGACGATCGGTCAGCAGGCTCTTCTGACGACTATGAGCCAAACATTGATGAGTTAGATACAACGGATATAGACGACTTCCTTGCCTCTCATCCTAATACTATTCCACCACGTAGACTTTTCTCTTCCTAAAACATCTGCACAATCACACATAACTCCTCCACCTGTAGGCCTACCTGACACACCACAAACACAAACAGAAGAACAAACACCATGGGTGCAGGTATACCCATCAGAACCGATGAAAGATGTACGACCAGATTTCACTGTACCTGTTACAATGAATGGTTCTAAATAGCAATAATCCTAATGATTTTGTTTATATTTTCATGGCAGCAGCTATGTGGACTCTTATGGTTACTGAAACCAATAAGTATGCACAATCTGTGTTACGTAATCTTGAAGAAGCTGGTCTAATGAGGCATTAGCCTATATCAGAATCAGAGCGTGGGTTGACGTAACCGTTGAAGAGATGATGAAATTTTGGGCTATTTTGATAAACATGGGCATATCTGATCGAAAGAATCACAAGTATTATTGGGAAACTGATGAAGATCAGAACATCACGTTTAATTCAAAACAAATTAATATCCCTTAGACAATTTGAACTGATCATGTCAATGTTTCATTTATCATCTGAAGAAGGTGGCGATAACAAACCTATGGTTCAAAGTCAAAACCTTTGTTCATATGATGAATGATTAATTCCAAGAACACTTTGTCGCAGGACAACAGGTATGTATTGATGAAAACATGATTGGCATAAAAAACCGTTGTACTTTCATTCAATACAAGCGCCACGCTAGATTCGGCATAAAGAAATTTAATCTCTGTGATTCTACGACTAGTTATGTTGCATTGTACAGTTTAGAGGATTCTTGTCTGGAAGCGTTGAACCCTTTACCACGTATAAAGAGGTCAAGTATCTCATGGATCAAGTGGGTTTATTTATATAAGTGCTACCACCTATTTACTGACAACTTTTATACAAAGATTCCTCTGAGCAGTTTTTTGTTATCGAGAAAATCCTTTTTGATAGGGACGATAAAGAAAAATAGCATAGAGATATCTATAAAAGCCTTGTCCAAGAAAAACTTGATGCGAGACATAAGACTGCGTATTTCAGGAAAGGTGAAACACTTCTCATGAAATACCAGTCTAAACCTAGCAAGAAGCCTGTAATTGTGATGCCTATAGCTTGTCATGCTAGTGACATTGAAGTTAATTAGAAGTAGCCGTGGTACCGTATTACCCATATCAAACCCACCATGATACATGAATTAAGATTATTAAACACTAGGCTATGGTTGCAGCTTTCAATTGGGTATTATTTGGTTTTTGTTTTTTTTTGTTTTAACACTAAAAAAATCTTAAAAGTCTTTTTTTTTAATTAAAATTATTTTTGAGCCTTTCATCTTAATAATAAAATTTACAAAATTGGTAAATCAGATTTTGGTTATCATGGTTTTGTAAAAGTTTTCCTTTAAGATTTTTAAACAAGTTTTTCATTTGCGGTCATTTTTTAGTAAATAAAAAATAATAACTTAATATAAGTAGGCCTACTCTAAAATTGTAAGTTATTAAAAACAAAATGAATTTCCACATTTAAACAAATGATTAGGGGACAGGAAAAGTTTTGAGGCACACACAAAGACAGATAGATGACATTTCAAAATCCGCTTTATTGTACCACTTGCTCTCAAAATGAGTATGTCTACATTTATATAACTTTATTTTACAAATTAAAATTGATTTTTTTATAATGTACTATTTACAAAATGAAAACTAAAAAGCATAAACAACAGTACTACTTATTAAAATCTATGAATTTAAGTTTACAAATCATTAACAAATATTATTTCATGTATTTATAGCTAAGCAGGTAATTTAAATTTTCTTATGCCAGTTTTTTCTTTTTAATTCCTGTTAAGCTATTTTTATTTACACTGTCAGTTTAGAATCTCAAGGTCAGTATGGAAACACTTTACTAAAAAAATATATATATATTATGCCTATATATTATTATATCAATAAATTGAACAACAATGAAAAATACAAAATACGTCTCCATGGTTTTATTTAAATCATTTGATTTTCAATCAAATAATTTTGAATCACCTAATTTTGGGTGCTTTATCTTTAGTTTAAAGAACTAAGTTACTTGACGATTACCTTGAGTTTCAAGAACTACGTTACTTGAAGAGTATTGACAAAGATGGGATTGTTATCCTTTATGAGAAGGGGTGCGTATTTATTATCAGTACGGTACACTTATTAAAACCTTTTTTTAAATACCGGTACTGAATAGATGAAACACTCCAGATCTAAGCCAAAGTTTTAAAAACTGTTTTATTTTATGAAAACAAAATGTCACTAGTTAAGTTTTCAGTACCTATAAACAATATTGTGCATTAAAATCCATTTTATAACAACAGTTTCAAATATATTTCAGTGTTACTGAAAACACGAATTGAAATAAATAAATTATTATTGTTTAGTTACAGGCCTATTTTTTATTAAAACTATTCCATAAAAAGACAATAATATTTGGGTCTGCACCAACCAAATTGAACCAGACATTTCTTTTTTTAAATAGTATAAATGTAGGTATAAACAATGCTAGTCAGAGAATTACAGGTTAGACTTTGTTGTAGGCCTGCTACATCTTCTAAATGCCTTTTTTCTATATAGCAGAAAATCAAAAAACTTGTCAATCTTGAAAAACTTTTAGAATGTAGAACGATTCGATGGCAAAAGTTGTGTAAAAGATGGCCATTACTACTGAAATGTAACATGTTCTAATATTTTCATTTCAGGAACTCTAACTGCACCAAGTATAAGAACTTTATGTGTTTCCAAATGCAATTTTATCTAAATTGTGTAAAACACTAACTTTATAGTACGGTACTGTTTATTTGGTACTTGCAGGTCCCACTGCATTCACAGGTTATAAATCTGACCCTTGCATAAACATCATACTAAAATATTATACAATATCCTGTAAGGATCAAGTTCTGAAGCTTGTGACCACATTATAAAAATATTTTACAAAATTATTATCTTGTTTGAATTTTACTGTCAATTTTAAGAAACCACCAATGTTTCTGCAGAGTAAAGCAGAGTTTGGGTTGTGTCTGTCACAACTTGAGATAGGCCTACAAAGTAAGAAACATGTGTTTGTTTATTGTCATCCAAGTTTGCAATTATAGTGTTTAGTTATTCACCTCACTTTAAACAAGTTCTAAAACTTACACAACTGTATAGCATTTACTAAAAGCTTGAAGCAAGACTAGATGAAATGCTACAAGCTTTTGCTAAATTTTTTCAACAGACGGACCAATTTGGTTCATTTCAATGTTAATAAAATGTAAATATACATTTTAATTTTATATTTTGTTACTTGTAAATTATGTTTGCTTTGTTTGAAAATATATTTTGTTTTGTCACTAATTACTATTAGTTTTTAAAGCTATATATGTTACACATGAAAATCCAAAATCTATCTATCCATTAAAAGCTTTAGGCCTACTCTAAATTTTTGAAAACATAAAATAAAGTTAAATTTAACATTAAATTAAAACCTTTGTGTTGGATACTGTACAAACAGTTAAGGTATTTTAAAAATAAAGATACAGCTTGGTGGAATATTTATTTTTACTAACAAAATATGTTTTCCGTAGTATTTTGCTGCCGCAAGCCCAAGCTGATTGTGAACATTGTGGGCGGAGGTATTGTGACAAACAGTATTTTGAAGAAAGGGCCTTCTCAACCAGAAATGGATGGTATGTGTTAAATTAATGTGAATAACAAAAGTTAATATATTATATAATAAAAATTGTCAGTTATTGTTAAAACAACATTATATAGCCTATATCAAACATGGATGACTTGAACCTATAAACATAAAATACTGAACTATGTAGTATTTATTTCATAAGAGTATTTTAAACTGGACTGCAAAATTTGATATAGATTTTACAATAAGTAGGTTTAGGTTTATTAGTTAACACCGCTACCCAAGTAGCACACATCGTTGGCCCAACGGTGGGGAATTGTCGGCACCGTTGGGGAATGGTTGGTTGGGGTGCCAACATATTGCCAATAGAGGCCCAACCAATAATTCCTTCTGTTGGGCCAACAATGAAATTTTCTGTTGGGCCAATGTTGGGAGTTAGTCTGTATAAAATTATCCTTTATTAATTCCTTATTATATTAATATTTACGTGTAATAAACATTATTTAAAAATCGGTTATATTGTTAGATTATGTGATATAAAGTTATTAATAAAGTTCATGATTTTATAACATTTAGCGTGCATCGGTGACATCGCGAATCCGCCATTATTCTATCCGCCATTACAAAAAATCCATTGTTCATCCTCATCTAGTTTTGCATTTGCACCAAGCAGCCAAGCATCATTGTGACTTCAGTGACTTGTGTGTTCATTAAGTCTGTGTCATTTGGAATTTTCAAATGAAAATGATTTGTTTTCTTAAAAACTTTATCACCATTGTGTGTTCTAAGTCTGTCCTTTGGCCTTGTGAAGTGGAAGTGATTGATTTTTTTCTTTGCAAGTAAGTACAGCACTTATATATTTTACTTTTAGATTAGTAAAAAAATACTAACAGGGGTTACTAGTTCTTGTCTTGTTTTAAAATAAATAATTGTTCACAATTAATTATAACATGTGATTTCAGTTTTATTTTTTAAAGTGGTAGGTTACTTGTTGTACACTACCTACCGGTAAATTAACTTTTAGGTTAAACTAAGTGATTTTTAATATTTGGTAGACTAGCTTAAAGGCCTATAAGGTAAAATATTAATTATAAAAAGATTTTACAAGCTGGACTAGGTACAGTAGTATGCATAAGAATAATTACATAACTTACAGTTTGCTATTTGCCAAAGTAGGCTAATTAATGTTTATAGGCCTACTTGGGGAAATAATAAATGCATCCTTTCTACTGGTCATAAGATAAACAAGTTATTGAGGTTAAAATTAATAAAACAAATAGCCTACACTCAAAAATATCTGGGCGCAATTTTACTATTCGACCCTAGGCTAACCTATGGCAACAGAAATGCATGAATAATAAAAAAAACCTAAAAGGTTCTAACCTATAGTAGGCCTATTTAGTCACAGTACCGGTATGTTTACATGTATTCAACATTATTTAACAGTAGGCTAGAATATAAAACAACTTCGTTGTCTGCAAAAATATTAGGCTAGGGTCGAATAGTAAACTTACGCCAAAATCTGTTGGATACTTCGACAACTGCAAGCCTACTAGGTATCTTGTTAATTACATAATTGGTTCTTGGTTAGGTTATGTCTAGACCTTACCCAAAATTTAATACAGAACTTGTCCTCAGCGAAGGTATTTGTTTACTTTAACTTGTCAATCAAAACTACTACAAATACACAAACCTGAACTTTTTTCTTAATAAATATAGTATTTATACACTTCACTGATGCCGGGAAACCATAGGCCTTACCTATTATTAATAATTGTATTAACTCTTAGTGTTTTCACTTAAATGTCATAGAGCATGATTCTATACTTGTGTTTTTTGACAATCATAATTACCATCATTTAGGCCTAGGCCTAGAATTAAAACAAGACAAGATTTAGAGCTGAATCTTCAAAAAGTGTTTCTCAGCTATATTTTAGTTTCGATTTGGAATTATAGTTATTTTTGGGTTAAGGTTTTAAAATGGTACTATAAGCTTATATTTTCCATTTGAGTTTTACGGTGTATGGTTTAAATTAATTATTGAAACAGTTTATTCCTAACCTATTTTACAGGTTAGGTACTAATTTTAATTTTGAAGAGGGTTATAATATAATGTATGTTTATACATTAATGTTTGTACAGTAATGTCGGCTAACATTCTCATAAGTTACTATGAATTTAAAAACTGAACTGTCCGTAAAACGACGGAGGTAAAGTTTTTGCTTGATTTAAATTCGTCAAGTCTAAAAACAAGACATTGTTATTATAAATTATCAAAAATTGTTCTCCATTTAACTTAAAGTTATGTTATTTATTTTGTATTGTAGAATAAATATTGAAATCATGAATCATAGGTGAAATATTATGTATAGCCTATCCCATAAAGTTTGTAGAAAAAATATTAAAATTTACAAATAATTTAAAGGAAATTTTGGTGTAAGCTTAGAGATAATTTAAAAAATATTATTTATTTATTTAAAATACGGTATATAGCTCAACTGATTGAAAATGCATATTGTTGGTAGGATAAATAACCTGATATTAATGGTGAATAGTTTACAAAGACTGGGTTAGCTTCAAATTTTATAATAGTTTAGTTAGACAATAATATTTTAGTTAACTCTTCTTTAATATGCTGTCTAACTAAAATATCTTAAATTTGAAGTTGACCCAGTGTTTGTATATTATTACCATATTAATTACTTACACCTCTAAACTTCCATTAACAGCTGATTTCATAGCATTAATTTGTATTTCTAATTTGTAGGTTATGTTAATTTATAGGAGTAGATAAATAAATAAAAATGATACTGGATCTTTAGTGTAACTTAACTCTCGTTATATCATAAACGCAATTGAACGTACACATTTAAATTAAATACGGTTTGATTGTTTGATTAATCCTCCATATTAAAAAGAATGTATAGCTAATAATAATCTTTATCCATCTTTATAATAAATCTAAGGGTCTTCCTCCCTAGTATATTGATATGTATCACGTTTCCTCTGTGTTTAAAAAAATTTGTTATTTTTTCTGTTTCAGGAGAGATAGTCCTACGATGTCTTGTTGATCAGTGAATATGTGACAAGTTGAGTTGATAATTAGTGTTGTGAAGTGAAAAATGTAAATAAAATCGTATAATAAAGTTCTTCCAGACAATGGCACAACTTTTAGTAATAGGCCTAATGCACTTTTTTCAGTTAAATAGCCTATAAAAATTAAGAAGTGAATAATGAGTAAAGAACTACCAAAATATTGCAATGTTGTAACTATGTTTTGTAAACTGTCTTTACTTTAGTAAATTAAAGTTGTTCTAATGAAAAATAACAGTTTATAGGCCTAAGTAAATTTTCTTTATCCTTTCACATACCACCCAAAGCATAATATTTATGTACATCTGTTGCATCATTTTTTAAAAGCTTATATATAAATATAGGCCTATATATAGTAACTTGAAATAGTTTAATAAGGATGATCCAATAAATATAAAAAATGGAATTATAAATATGGGCAGGAGGAACAAATAAATATTGTATTGGGCTTTAATTTTCATTTTGGATTTCTCTACTCGTGAACAGTTGGTTAATTGTTGGCAAATTATAGTGAAATTTCAGTTAGGCCAACATACATTATGTTTGTTGGCCCAACGTTGGGGAAGGGTGAGTTGGCCAACCGTAAGACATAGTGCCAATCCGCACTGTTGGCCAACCGTGGATGATATTGTAGGACCAACAAAACGCCAACCATTTTTGCTGCTAGGGTATTATGTTATCACACCCCCATAGTAAACAAATCTAACAGGGTGTAGCAGATGCTGAATCCGTTTATTCTTGTATTATCATTTACTTATAAGCATATTCTTTGTTTTTATTCATCAGAGCCAATGAGCCTTATGAATAAAAAGAAGCAAAACCTTTTATTTGCAGTTTTTAAAGCAACTCCTTCTACTTGTATGATTAAAAATATAAAGCAATACCTTTTACTTCGAGGTAAGAGCAAATCCTTGTTTGGTTGATCCATTTACTTCAAAAGTAGCAAATGGATATGAATAAAACTTATCTCTTACTTCAAATGTAAAGCAAATCCTTCAGAACTGATGCATCTAGTCAGACACCGAATTATCAGTGAAGTAAAAGGTTGTATTTGTTTGTTTTTGCCATCATGGGAGATTTAATTCAAGTGTGATGTGTTAAACATTACAAACCTCGTTCTTCTCCATTAACAGGAGATTTCAAGAGCTTGTATAGGTTTG
>JAGFPH010000865.1:0-11130 GCA_018207615.1 Philaenus spumarius
TATCTCTGCTTGTGATACTGAGAAACTAGAGGACGGAAGAACGGAATTTGAATCAACTAAAGCAGAAGCGGGAGCGGAAGGAGACACTTTAGAGAATAAAGCGACTAGCTGAGCAACTTGGTCAGTTAAGATTTTGACAGTCTTAGCCAATTCTCCACAACTTGCGCATGGAGTGCTGCTCTTGTTTGAAGCCACTGCAGCAAATGATTTGCCTTCCAGAGTAGGCCTAGAGATTTTATATAATTTTTTGGCGGCGTTAAATGATATTTTTTCCTTAGCCATAATAGTAAGGACTGCTTTTTCTTCTTTAAACTTTTCACAGTTAAAGGACCGTGCAGGATGATCGCCGCCACAGTTGGGACACTTGGCGTCATCATTGCAGCCCTCACTATTATGACCTTTTTTGCCGCATTGACAGCATGTTTCTTGCTTTGAGCATGTAGAACTCACGTGTCCAAACCCTTGACACTTAAAACAACGTCGAGGGTTTGGGACGAAAGGTCTGACAGAAAGACGGTAAAAACCAGCATAGATATGCTCTGGCAGTGTAGGTGTGCCAAATGTAAGAATCAAAGAAGCAGTGGTTTTTTTCTCTCCATTTTCATTGCGCATTATGCGAGCTAATTCGCTTTTTAATTCCTCCAAACTAATGGGGATCAAGTCTCTACAGGTAATGACACCTCTTGAATAATTCAAGGATCTGTGAGGTTCCACAGATACCTTGACTTTGTCATAGAAAGAAGTCATCTTTAACAGCGACAAACTTTGTTTCTCGCTGTTAGTTTCCACTAAAATGGTGCCATTCTGTAATTTCCTAATGGAAAGTACAGGGCCCGCTGTTCCAGTAATTGCTTTGTTGATTACAAAGGGTGATACCTTTGATAAATCAGAATCCTTTTCCGCATTCGAAAAAACTAAAAATTTGGGAGCTGGCAACTCAGATGGTTGTTGAGCAGACCTCTCCTTTGTCTTTTTAAACAGTTCTTTGTTTACAGACTCATCAGACGAATCTGAATGAGGTCTCTTTGTTCCTAAATCTTTGACGGTTTTGTTTACCATGGGTGTTTTTGTCCAACGCATCGTGTTAGGCGGAATCGGGTGAACTCGGTAAGGGCGTGCCCATCAGATCACATTGCGATCACTTCCGAACCCCCAGTTCCGTGAGGATCCTGAGCACTCTTTTGCCAGTCTGGATGGACATCAGTCTGGAACCCGAAACTACTGTGAGGAAGAATCCGACTTTCTTCAACACCGCGAACACTTCCTGACCAAGAACCGAAGTGGCTGGCCCCAGAACAGAAACCACGCATACGTCTCGGCAGAGCAAGCTCACATCAGCCTTACCAAACCAGAGGTTGTCAAGACTCTGGCAGGTTCAGCACTCCCAACGCGCAATGGCTCTGCACAGTCAAAATCCTAAAAGAAGGTGAGAATATGAATGAATTGTTTGATGTGTGTGTGTATGTAATTGGATGGATGTATTGTATGTGTTGAATGTGTAGGGCGTTGTTTGACTCGGGTACCGCGAGGGACGCCAAAACCCTCTTAGTAGGTGCAGCTAGTCTGCACCCCCCGTGCGGGGGACCACAAATTGACATTCTGACAAAGAAAATACTTAAATGTATAACTTGCATATAATTTTACTTTCTCACTATACTATTATAGTATAGAGAAAGTATAGTGATCGCAAAAAAATCAATGTTGAGATTTTTGTGGAAATATCCGTTTTGGGACCCCTTTTTTTTTTTTTTGCTTTCCATGCCACTTTGGGCCTTTCGGCTAACGAGCATGTTTTTTTGGGTTTTTAATATTTTATGGTCCCCCGCGGGGTTTGAACCCGGGACGTCTTGCTTATGAGGCAAGTACCATAGCCGTTGAGCTATGACAGAGGACTACAAAATGTCTGTCTGTATGTATACAAAGCTAGAGCGAAAACTATTCGATCGATTTCAAACAAATTTGCACCAGACATGTCAAGTAGGCCTGTATAGATGCACGAAAAACGGTTTTGAAAAACAACCCCCTTTTTGGCAAAAAACCCCCAAAAAATCAGTTATTATTTTTTAATAAAAAAACAGCTCTAATGATTTTGATAAAATTTGGCTTATTTGTAGCCTTTAACGTACCCTACCATATGCAAAAAACCGCATCTTTCTAAAAATTCTCGTTTAGCTAATAATAATAATAATAATAACTGATTTTTGGGGGTTTTTTGGCCATAACGGGGGTTGTTTTTCAAAACCTTTTTTCGTGCATCTATACAGGCCTAATTGACGTGTGTGGTGCAAATTTGTTAGAAATCGATCGAATAGTTTTGTCTCTAGACAATAATAATAATATTTATTAGTTAATCTTCTATGGTTTTTTGCATATGGTAGGGTACATTAAAGGCTACAAATAAGCAAAATTTTATCAAAATTGTTTTTTTATAAAAGCATTATAACAGATTTTTTGGCCAAAAAGAGGGTTGTTTTTCAAAACCTTTTTCCGTGCATCTATACAGGCCTAATTGACATGTCTGGTGCAAATTTGTTCGAAATCGATCGAATAGTTTTGTCTCTAGCTTTGTATACATCACAGACAGACATTTTGTAAAAACCCCATTTTTGGACTCAGGGGATTCCAAAACGGATATTTCCACAAAAATCTCAAGATCGAATTTTTTGCGATCACTATACTTTATCTATATACTATAGTATAGTGAGAAAGTAAAATATTGTTTAAATTTAATAACTTATTATTAAAGTACTGCTAAGCGTTCCTCAGGTAATATAACTTCTCTAAAATTTGACCATTTTTTAAATAGCACATAGAATATAACGAAATGTCTCGGAACTCATCCGATAGTAATCAAAAAATTTGACACGATCCTCCTGGAGTTTGTTGTGTAAATGGTGAAACTCACTCAAGCGACACCTTTCAGAAAGAATCGGGTGTACCCAATATTTTTTGTTTTTTGCCCTCCGTCTCCTCATATAGTGCGGAGTATCCAATAGTAATAACAAATCCTCCACATCAATTTCTATAACTTTTAAATTAGCCGAGGTCACACAACTAGTAACTGCCAGCCGAACGTAGGCTCTCCAATGGTTGCTCGTTCGGCTCCTCTGCCGGACGTCTATTCATTCGGCCGTTCACTGCTGTATGCTCTGTGTTTCTAAAAGATCATATTTATATTCTAACTATAATTATATAAGCTTGAACTGCTGGACGGATTTTAATTAAAATAAGATTTTCTTTAAAATTTAGCAATTAAAAGGAGGAAAGTGTGATTTAAAAAAGTCCTCAATGGCGTTTGTGTTTGATTTATACGGTCTTGTTTTTTTATTAAATATTGTTTTCCGTAAAGTTGCAGTTTAATTTATAAAATGTTTACCGGAATTGTGCCTTAATCAAAACCAAACCCTAGATTTGAGTGTGAATTATGAATGAGTTTGATTTTCTAGATTTAATTTGTTGAATAAGAAACTATTATTTTTTTACATAAATAATAATGTATTTTAAAATATGAAGATAATTTGGCCTCGATAAATATCAAAAGGGAAATTAATTTTTATCACCCAACCTTATAAAACATAATCTTTGAAAATTCAGACTAAGCCTGGATATTATGACTACGTCTGATATGGGCTTTCCTAAAATTGTCCATAACTAATGAGCTGTACTGGATTATTTGTATTCTGCATGTTTTTATTTTTTTTTTAATTTTATATGTGTTTGTAGTAATTTACAAAATTTTATATATATGCTAATCATTTTAAAGAATTTCGATTCAACAAAGCCTGAACAATAGGCGAAACAAACGTCACCACTTAAATGTTGACCAAAGAAAGGACTGCGAGCAGTAGTAACGCAAAACTAAGGTATTTATATACTTTTACATTAGTAAAATAAGAATAATATTCATGTGGAAAATATCATAACGGCTCTAATCATTAGTTTTTTCAAGCTTATTTTAAAATATACAGTATTGTCATGTTGGCAACATTGGCAGAGGGGCAATTTAGCACCAGGATGATACTCACAATTTAAACTCCCTAAAATGACTCATTTAACTATATAATTAGGCAGGAATTGCAGAGGAAGAACATAAAGTTGTCTAGGGAGACATTTTAGCAATTGGGTTTCATTTCATTTGACTTTTATTGAGCTTGTATAACAAATATATTTATAAAAATACAGTACAAAAAGAATATGTTACATATATTCAGTCCTTTAAGATTAATTCTAGTTTAATACATTGACAGTTCTTATATAATATACTACTTGGTTACTCTCCATTAGGTAACAATCATTATTTTGATACTTGGATGAAAATATTTATTTGCTATTTCAACTCTTTAACATGCTAAAAGTAATTTTACAGCAAAAATGTAAGTGTTTTGAATTTTGGAATGCTATTGAACAAAATAAACCGCTGTTAAATTAAAAATCTGATACAAAATTAACAATAATTACATTTGCAAAATTAGATAACAATTAATTATAAAATTGTATAGCAAAAATGTTAGTTTAATAATCAATAAGTATACATCAAACATTTTAACAAAAATATCTTTTTAAGTGTTTCTTGCAATTGAAAATAATCACTTGTTTTGCTACTGTGGAGAATTGTTGATTACATTAATTATTTATATATTATTTTCAAAAAGTTTGTTTAATTTAATATCCAATAAAAATGTGTGTTCTTCACAACTTAATCTAAAAAAATGTTATTCAAAGCTTGGCATAAGAATAATTTGTCCCTATTTAAAGAATCTGTTTATTAGAAGTTCAAAATTTGGCCCTCATATTCTATCAAGTTAGAAGTAGTTTACTAGGGAATAAAAATTAAAAAAAACATTGGATAAGTAAATCAATTTAAAAGTATTAGCAATTCTGAATAAATAGAGTTTAGAGTAGTACAATAATTTAGAAGGCTTTTAATAACTGGTAAACAACGTAAAGTTTACCGTAAAATGGGGTGAATAGGAACAGTGGGGTGAATAGAAACGAAAATTCCGAAAAAATTCAACATCATGTAATGGGGAGTTAAAGTATTGTAAACAGGGATATTTCTTGGTTATGGGATGAAAATAAGGTAAGTTTTAAGGGAAATGTGGTATTGTGTAGTTGGCAATACTGAGATTTGGATTTATTGGTATTACAAAGAAACTTTTGTTTTAGCTGATTTTCATCGCTTTCTAAACTTTACATGTAAGTACCATACCCAATCACCTCAGATGTTTGAATTGTACTATTTTTTATAACTTGTATACCTATACTCGTTTTTGTGTTTCTAACCATCCTTCAACAATACATTGCCCCAACCATCCTTCAACAATACATTGCCCCAACAGATTCTTTAAGGTAAGACAGCAGTCGAAAATCGGAAAAATATATTTTTTTAACCCTTAAATGCATGATTTTTTATTTTTATTTCAAAAAATTATCAAATAATATGTTGAATACCGTATATGTTGAATATAAAATATAAAAATATAAAATTGATATTTAAGTATTTCTTTCCAAAAAAACTTTTAGGTTGGTTTTTTTTTAAATATATATATATATATATATATATACAGAAATACTACAGTAAAATTATGCAAAACATCTCAAGCCTTTAGACCAGGTAACTAGTCATATCCCGTCAGCTTGGAAGCGAGCCAACCACCGTTTGCTTTACTTCCGCCCTCCTACCCTCAAACCACAGATATGAAAAGCTACCTGGTCTCACGAGATTTGAACCCGGGATCTTTTGATCAGAAAGATCCCACGTTACCTCTCGGCTACGAAGGCTTGTATGGAATCCAACGCTCTTAGCTACTTTACAAAGCAACCATATTGCCTATCTAGCCCCTAACCACCGTCGTTACACTAACTCCATCTAGGAGCCTTAGGATCAACTAAAATGAAGAATATAATGTTGGAAAAAAACAGTAAGGCAAAGAACACTGCTAAAAGAAGACTGGAAGTTGTGGAAAAAGAAGAATAACCCTCCTACGGGTTACCTTGATAGAAACAAACGTAAAAAACAATGCCTGTTTCTATTGACCCCGCTCAGTAGGGTGTATAGAAACAGCATATTTTTAATTTTTTATCATTTTACCTTGCCAGAAAAAGCAAATATGAAGCTGTAGGCTTGTAGAGGATGGGAAGACCCATAAATCGAGGTAGGTCTCAATGCTATATCTCTTATAGTACTTTTGAAATTTAAACTCAAAGTTCAAAACTGTTCCTATTCACCCCATTTTACGGTAATTAAATAATGGTTAGATATAAAAAGTATACTATACATTTAATAAATATACCTGCCCATTTGATAGAGTATTTTTTATAAATCCCTTACTAACTATAATGTTAAAATTTATAAAAAGATGATAAATAAATTTTAAATTAATATTAAATAAAATATTGAAACAAAACCAATATAAAAATGTCTAATGGATAGCTTACCCACTCTAACAATATTTGTTGTTTTTGTAATATGTTACTGAAGTTATCTTTGCAAATAAGTATTAGACTACAACACCACACCATTCCCTGTATCATGACGAGTTACCCAAAAATAAAAAAATGATTTTTCATATGTAAACCTCTTTACTTTTGAAATATATACAGCAATACTTTCTTATATAATGCTCATTCCTTGAGTCAAATCTAATGCTTTCATAAATTTTATTTCTATCACAATAGAATTCTCAGTTTGTTTCCATATAATTATATTTCTCTTTTTAACTGTGATATATTTTTTACTTTAACCAAAATACATTTTCATTGACAATTTAATCCTAATAATATTTATTTCAATAGTTAATGTACTTCTATTGAACATTAAATTGAGTTAATTAATTAGCTGCTTTAATTAGGGGTAAAAACAAAAATATTTTTAAAAACTTTTCCTACAAACTGACTGTCTGACTGTGATGGTCTCTACTTATACTGTGAAACAAAAAGTTTCTAATTGTTTGATTATTTAATTTAACAGAACATAAATAATCACTCTCTGTCATTAAGTATATGGAACATATTTATAAACAAGTTACATTAAGCGGTAAAAGAAGGGATTAACAAAATAGGGGGGTATTTACTGTGTTGCCAATTTGAATTTACCTGTATTCTGTACTCGAACTATATTAACTCCTCAACACAGAATTAAAGGTCGTTTTATTTTTCTTTGGAAATTAGCAGAATGAACACTAGATAAAATATGGCTTAGTTTAATACAAATACATGACCCAAAGAGAACATGTAATGTACTATTTCGAGTTAGCTTAAGGGCAGAGAAGGATAATAAGTCCAATGCTCTTGTTTAGATATATGATCCTTTGGTTGTGAATTACAACAGTAAAGATTTATTACATCAGAGTTTAGACTTAAGGGAAGTCATGAGTTTTTCCAGTTTCATAGCTTTCTGCAAATTTCCACTTATTTTAAGTTTTCCTGTCATGAAGGCGCCAGCTGGTTTCAATTTACCTGGAAGAACGTTATTTAAAGTAAATTATTCAAATTATATTTTATAAAATAATTATAAATTTAAATAATTTGCAATGATTGGGAGATTTTTAAATCAAATTTTAATAGAAGTTCATTTACAGTAGTTGTAGTGCAGAAAACTGTACATTTTATTTCAAACATCAGGAAAATTTGAAGGGAATTGTTAGCGTTACTTTATACATATTTTATACTTGTGACATATACAACCCTGTGATATATAAATAATAATGCAGTATATAAATAAAAAAGAACCCAGAGAATGATCGGTCTATAAAAGTTAAAGAGATGCAAAATTTAGAAGGCAGTATTTGTATGATAATTCCCATAACGTATAAGACGCAAGAAATAATTTAAATATATAATAAGTAATAATAAAATAATAGAAAGCAGACTTAAATAATAATAAAGTAATAATTAAAAAAGCAGACTAAAATAATTAAAATACAACTAATGTAAACTGGGAGTTATATAAAGAATATGTGCAACAATAAGGTTATATACTTGTGAAAATTTGAAAGTTGGAGATAAACTGTGTGTAATAAAAAGAACAGTGTGTATTAAAATCAAAATATATAAAAAGAAAATATCTGCAAAGGACAATAAAAAAAAATAAAATCAGTGGATCATGAAACGGAAAGCGATGAAGAAAAAGTCTAGGTGGCTTTGCATGGGTCGAAAGAGAAGAAGACAATATGGCGAGTTTAGCTGTAGGCTAGATGTGTAGCTCTGCAGTTTGAGTTAATTATGTTGAATAATTTAGTGAGATAAAGTAAAAGTTTCTTGCCTAAAGGCAAGAGTGTGTCGATCGACAAGTGTGGGTGCTTTGGCGGCAAAATTTAATGAAGATTTATGGAGATGTTAACAGATATATGTTTGTGACCACGTGCGAGCAAAACTGTATGTGATAAAAAGTGAAATGTGAAACTAATTTGGATATTAAAGTGGGTCCATCGCAGAATCACGCAAGTATATATAATAAGACAAAAACTTTGATAATTTGTAGGTATATTTTTTTAAATTTTTAACTTGAACTTTTTGATTTGCAGTCTGCTATTAAATTCAATTTTTTCTTTTGTTTAACTTCATTGATATTGTGTCTCTTATAATTTGGTAAAGGAATTTGCCAAAAATCTTGAAATTATTATTATTATTAGGATGTTTATTTTATTTGAGTGTTCAATAATTTTCATGTGTAATGTAAATATTTTGAGAATGTGTGATTAAAAGATTTGGTCAATGCTGCAATGTCTTGGGATCTCATTGTGTTCACCATAATTGTCTTGTTTAGTGAGCACTTTTCAGCTCAAGAATCCACAAAACCGGGAGAAAACAAAGTAAATTTATTACATAAATTATGATATGCAAATTACTAGATATGATCCACGTGTAGTTGTATTGGCGCGAAAGTCTGACTGCTTGCGTTTCAGTGACGTAAGCATATAGGATTGCACCATATAATTGCATGTGATGTCATATAGCATTGAGATGTTACGTGTGGATTAGCAGATACATAAAGGTAAACAAACTTTGAGGTTAAGTTGGAAATTGTTTTTTAAAGTTGTTAGATTAAAGTAAGCTGAGATTGTTTCTTAAATAAAGTAAAGTAAAATCATTAAAAGAGTAACTAAGAAAAGTTCACACATAATCTTTTATAAATTCAAATTCATTTTTTAAATTTTTAACTTAAAGTAAAATTTTGAACTCCAATATTTTTTTTTTAAGTGTTCAACATATTAGATTTTTATTTTTATAACGACTAACGTTATATACTCTAGTTAATTAGTTAACTCAAACGGATACATACTTTTAGAAATAAATTCACTTGAGGTGGTAATAACAATTTGAAAAAATTATCTTACCTGAAAACATATTAAAAAAGTTAACACCATTCATAGTAAGTATTGCGTCAGGTGTTTCTGAAGGTTCACCTTTTCCACACGACCCAGAACCGTTTTTCAAATCTATGAACCATGTCCCTTCATCTGATCCTGGAATAAAAATTATTGTGTTAGTTGATTTAGTTGTTAAATGCTTTTCTTCATGGAGATAAATTAAGGAAATTAACATTCTAAAGACCAAGGACTCTCAACTCAATTTCGATAAAATAGATCTCCAGCTCCAACATAGATTCTAACACTAACGGGCGCAATGCATCTGTTAAATCTATATGTGATTTTTTTGCAGTAGTATTAAATTACAGTAGAGTAGCGATATTTTGAGTTGAATGGGACCAAGAGTACCTCGAATAGTGAGAAACTCGAATTACACGGAATATGCAGAGGTTAAAATAAAACTACCATTTATAGTCCTCGTATAACCGCAAAAATTAAAGTTTTATTAAACATACACTGTTTTGTATTGAACACTTAGGTACAAACCTAATTTTATATACAGTATAAAAACAAAAATATAAATTTTCTTTTTAAAGCAATCATAAATAGTTTTTTGTTTAACTACACTGCAACATTTACGAGCAGCGATGTCATGCCAACGACAGAATAGTACGGATTTGGCTGCAGTAGCTTCGGGTTGTTGTTCAATGTAGCGTAACGCTTCATCAAAATCAGCGATTAAACAAATAAATGTCGCACACAGTACAATAGCGGACCGATTTATTTTTAGACAAGCCCAGATTGGTGTCGAGTGACCTTGTAAGAGAAGTGTGGTGAATACGGCAGTGGGAAAAGTTTGTTTTCATGGTATTTTTGTATATTGAAGGCGCTATTTGCTGCTCAAATTACACGGAACCTCGGATTATTGCGATTCGAATTACCAAGACTCTACTGTATTTGTATTTTTTTCTCAGCTAATATTATTTTAATATTAATGAATTTTTATGAGATTTGATAATATTTTTGTAATTTTTCTATAATAATTATTTCTTTACTGTAATAGCTGATTAAACAAATATATTTTATAAATTGCTTAGTCAAGAGAATAGAACTATTTAAGGAGAGACAATAATATTTCATAACTTTAAAAAGCACAACTTACAATATTTATTATATTTCTGTAACAAATAAAAGAATATGGTTAGTTATATATTGCAAAATAAATTACAAAACATGAAAAAATTGTTTTAAATCAAATCATTAATTTATTTATGAATGTTAGCCGAAAGTAAAAATATGCAAAATACAGTAACCATTATCATGTAAGCAATTCCTGTAGATGATTATTTACTAAAGATCTCGAACGAGGTGTAATATTATAGTGTTTCTGTAAATTAATTTACATATGGTAAGACAATTGTGGTTATTTTTGGTGCATAAAACAGCCGATATTTTTATTGTAGGATAAGGCTGGCCACGCTCTGCCGACTTTTTTGTCCATCTAATTTGATACAATCTCTGTCAATATGCATTTTGTATATATAAGAGTAAGTCTACATACTATTATCTGTCTCTGGATAAGAAATATAAAAACATGAAACTTGATACTAAATTGGTAAATTGTAAAAATTGAATTTAATTTTATATTCAAGACTTTATACAAAATATAATATCAAAGTTTTGAGGTAATTGTGTACAACTCTTATTATTGGTGCCAACTCTAAAGTTAAACCATAAAAACTAAATTTCAATCATAAGCTTAGAGGCTTACATTGTAACGTGCTGGCGGCTCACTGTTACAATCAGGTCCCTGTTCGGG
>JAGFPH010000865.1:11140-27622 GCA_018207615.1 Philaenus spumarius
TTATAGTGCACTTTTAAAAAACTTACAAGACAAAGAATGAATTTACGTTAATTACTTTTTATTATTTATGAAAATCCCTTGAAGAAGAGTTTTATAGTTCGTAAAAGTCTAGCCTCATTATATCACTGAAGTTATTTCGTTTTAGTTATGCAGACATAGTTCATCCCGAAAAGCACTTTTTCATTTTATAACAGTCACCCACGCTTGTCGGCCATTACTGCGTTACTATGTTGAACCACGCCACAATTTCAAATTTTCTATAGTCGGTAACTTCAACTATTTACGTCCGATTTTCACCATTTTATACTTTTAAGTGAAAGCACTGTCTCTACAATCGATTGAACACATTATAGTTGGATTTCCTTTGGAAATACCGCAAACTTTGTACTTATTAAAACATTGTACTAGCACATCACCAATACGTCTCAGGACGTCTCTCCAACAACTGAGAAAGAGGCTTGATTCCATTTGACGATGTTGTGCGCACGATGACGTAATCTCACGCGATTTATTTCCACCAATCATAACTGTTTTCTTATTCTAAATTGTCTTATTCTGAACTGGTTTCGAGGCTAATGTCTATTTTATTATAAACTGTGTCCCGTCGTTGAGGCTATTTCTTGATGACGTAATGCTTTATATTTAAAACTTATCTGAATTCTTTGTCTCTTATACTTATGATTTTTTACTTGTTAAATACTTTTTCATGAATGAATTATTATAAAATTAAACTTGTCTGCATTCCCCCTTTGAATTTCTATGTTTATTATTTTTTACAAATATGTGATCTTTTAAAATAGGCTAAATCATCCAAAATTTACTTTACTACTCCCTTTACGTTATACCCCATTTTACTTTATTAAAATCCCTGAAACTCACATATATTACAACATTAAAATCTTAATCTAAAAATAACTATGAATCTAGGACTGAAGCTTAGAACAAAGCTTATTTAAAATATAAACTCATGCTACGGGACATAAATATTGCATATTTTACTAAACTAAACGGCCTACCACAATTTATAGTGTGCACCAGGCTACTATTTTACATTTTTATCATATTAACCTAAAATATTAACTTGGATCTTTAATGAACAATAGAAACAACAGAAATTAATTATACTTTTTAAATAGTAAACTATCAAAAAATGTAATTACTCTTTATATTTATGAATAATAGTTTATTACATTTAACATACAAGGCATGGTTTGATAAGAAACCCTCAAAGGAGTGAATAATCCAGCATTTGTTTGTTAAAGTATAATGTTATGGCCAAAGACAAAAAGTCATTACTTGTATTATTTTTAAACAATAATGATGAAGTAACAGTTAAGTGTGAGGATACTTATTGTGTGCAACTAGGCTTGATGCTGGTTGCAATTTGCCTCATGACCAAAAGTTACCAGTGTTGTGTTAGCATATGAGTGATAATTATTTTTGTTGCAGTTTCATAATAAGGTTCTATTTGGTTACCATGTTGTCGCACTTGAGATTAAATGAATTTACTGTGCCGCGGCTAGATTTTATTTCACAACAAGAATCAAAAAAAGTTTGGGGGATGTTTCGGCCCTGATAAGGACCGTATGGTGGATAGAATGTGCCTGAAGGATGTTAAAGTGAATCACAAATGTCGGCCCTGAAAAGGACCGTATTATTGCCAGAAGGGCCAATGATTTGAACGATTTGATTTCTTTTTCTCTTTGGGGCCCTGATAAGGGCCGCTGAGTGAGTAAAAAGTGAAGGGCGGACGTATTCCAGGTGTAGCCTGCTTGTTTTTCGTTGTGTAGATCATTGTGCTTTCCTTTTTTTTTGTTTCGATGCATTTTTTTTAATAAACAAAACAATTACCTGAAGTATTTTGCCTGTGAGACACAGTAGCTCTGAGCAAGCTCGCTTCGCTAAACCGTAGTCTAGGAAGGAAACTACTGTGCTTTGTGTATAGGGCCTTAAAAGGGCCCTATGAGTGTGCTTGAAGAGCGTGTATTGTGTATCAGCTGTAGAGTAGCCTGGTACACATACTGTGTAGGACTGATGGGCCTTCAGTCGTTACGGAAACTACGATGGAGGTTCAAGCCGAGCTTGCCTCTTTTCCCCATCTTCTTAGTGTCGCTGGTGTTGCTGGTGATCGTTGAAGTAAGAACAAGTATTGACGATTTGAATTTTATTTATTTTTTGTTTAAGATGGCCCTAAAGCGATTCGACAGTACTTCATCCCCAGTCGCAGCTCTTTCTTAGCATAACTCTCTCTAGTGCGACTCGGCTGAGGACTTCTCTACCGTTGCGGGAGACTTCCTGTTGCAGCCTTCTCACTGACAGATTGGCGTAGTGTCCTTGCTTCAGTGAAGTCGTGCTGTACCTCACTTGGTGTCGATGGTTCGGTTGATGATCGATTGATGAAGCTCAGGTGGTGCGGTGAAGATTGGTATATTTTGGTTTAAATCTGACTGTGTATATACTGTGTTCCAGCTAAAAGGTGTGAAATTGGAAAGCGGCTGGAGCTGTTCAGCGAATCGTGGGGCTGCAAAGTTTCGGTGTTCCGAAGCAAGCAGAGCGTTGTCCATGTTTGGCGTGAACTTTATAACTTTAACTTTATTTTCCAAGAAATTACACGGGAGTTTGTAACTTTCTCGGGAGAAGTGAGTTGAACGCCGAGAAAGTTTGAAGTGAAGTTTTGGTCATTTGGCGATGAATTATGTAGTTTTGTTGCGGCAACTGTGTCGACATTTGCCAACTAAATATACAACATGACCGGGGAGCTAAATTTACTGTAGTCTGTAAAGTTATTTCGACAGATGTTTTGCGGGAAAAATGCCGAATAACTTTCCCTTAAAGATGAGGCTCATCTGCGGGGAGAAGTCAAACGGTAGAAGTGAAATAACCATTCGACTGATGACGCAATGTCCTTGGCGGGAGAGCGTGCCTACGCTTCCCAGATGGCTGCAATTGTCGGGATGGTGCTTGTGAGGGCCAAAGAATTTGTTGGGAAATAAATTAGTGACTTTCTCGGAAGATGAGGTCTCAACTCAAGAGGAAAGTAAACATAGATTATTGAAGTTTGCCGACCGATATCGTAGTGTCCTTAGCGGCCGAACATGCGTACATTCGCCAGACGGATGTTATATCGACCGGGAACTTGTTGGAGTGAAGCTCCGGGGAAATTAAGACGAGTTTTCCTGTAAAAGGCATTTACGGGAAAATCGCAAGACGATGACTGAAATAGGCCCTTTTGAGGGCCAAGTAGTTTGTTGTGGAATTCTGGTTTTCTGTGCGATGTGAAGTTTGTTCGGAAATTCCACCTTCTGTTTCGCTCTGATTTCGGCCCTTTCGAGGGCCAAATATTGTTTGGTGTGATTATTTCGACACTTTCGCCTGAGTATATATAAGTTGCCGGGGATATCGCATGAAGCTAAATTTATTGTTAAATATGAGTAGCTGCACTACGACAACCAAAACATATGTATTAAATGTTGTTTATCTAAATAAATGTAAATCTTATTTCTTACCTGTTACATTAAATTGAAAGATAGCCTGAGTTTTAGAAACCAACTCTGAGTTAAGATTTGTTTCGATTGCATTGAATATCCTCTGAATGTCTGATTTTGGAGATGAAGTTTCAGTTTTAATAGGTTCCGATGTATTTTTTGGTACTTTTATGCCATGTTCAGCAATTATTTTGTCGGGTTCATAACCATCAAGGAAAAAGTCAGGCATCAAACCATCATTATTGGCTGTAACAAAATTAAATTTTAATAAATCATGTTTTGTTTCTGCAGTAAAGCTAACAAATTTAAAAAAATATTAACTAAATAAGAAAAAATTGATGTAGCATTATTAATGTTGTTGATTGGTGTTACAGTACATGTACAATATAGATAACTAAATTAAATAATTAAGTTTCAAAATAAAAATATGCCAAAGAAATTTTGTAAATTAATGATAACTACTTATTTTAGATACAATTTGGATAATTTGTATATATGCCAAAAATATTGTAAAAACCGATGTCCCTCCACTTTGTAAAAACTTTTCAGTTTTAATTAATTCTTTGTTATATCACCTATATTTTCTTTTCTTTTAAACACTTTTATCATCTCTATGTTACATTGTAATTAACCCTCCATCAGGTGCAATATTTAAATGCGTCATAAGTGGCGCATATCAATTTGATACTTTTGATTTTAAGCTTATCTATTTGTGTGTGTATGAATATTATTTAAATATTAATCAATAAAACTATTGATTTACTATGTAAGGACTTGTTTATAAGTGTTTTTTGTTCAATTAATTAGTTATATTGAAAAAAGTTTATAAAAAATGTTTACATAATTAAAACAGGAAAAATATTACACTATCGGGCACAATGTATCAATTTGATACTTTTAGAGTGTTTTTATTTATTTTTTTTAATAATGTATCATTATTTGTTTTTTTTTTATGGGAGAGAATTTTGATCAGGGAGTGATGGGTAAAGATTTTTATATTTAAACAAAATTTAATAGACTAAAAAAAATCAAAATTTTTACAACTCATAAATAGAAGGAAGTATACAAATACAGTTATAATAAAATCAGTGAACATAATCCTCACTTTCATTAACAAGGTGATTTCCGTGGTGTGTGCCTCTTGGCTAGATCCAAGAGTCATATAAAAGCACACATTTCTGGGATATCTAATTCAAGTGCATGACGCTGTCGGCAAAATGAGTGGTGCATGAAGTTATGAAGTGCATATATAAATTTGTGTGATAAGTAATAACTCAAGCATATCTTTTTATTTGTCATATATTTGTGTTAAAACTAATTTCCCCAAATTTTTCTTATATTAAAATCATCCAGTAATCATCTACATTAAAGTACGTCATATATAAATCATGGCCATTTCATATCGCTCATTTTATTTCGCAAATAAAAAAAATTTATCAATTGTATAAAATATTAAATCAAAGTTATTTTTAAATATGTAAAGAAGTTTTTTTTTTAATTCAGTAAATGGGTGTCTAAATTAACCATAGAAGCGGCAATGTTAATTAAATGGATTTTTTGGCGTTTGCAAGCAATTTAAAAAAATTTCGCCAAATATAGTAGTTATATCAAAATCCAAAAGTGTTCCGTAGCTTTTTTGTAGAGAAAGGTTCACAAAATTCATATATACCCATAAAAAATTGATTGATGTAAATTTACAATGTTATTAGCTCAAGAAACAAACAATGTTCAGTAACGAAAGTAAACATTTTTTTAAATTTTTTTCAAAATGTACAAAAGTTTGTAATTTAGTTCTTTTTTTTTAAACACCAGCTTTTATGTTCCTACTACAAGACTGCTAACAAAACTAGGCCTAGTTTGAATAGTAATTTAGGAATATTTGCTTTGACCAAAAATGAAATATTGTTATAACAAAGTGTAGGGAATAAATCATAGAATTGAACTGCATATTATTATTTTATAAACTTATTTCACATTGTTTTAGTTGTAACACACAATTAGATCAAAATGATAAAACCTCTTATGGATCAATCCTATATATATCCTGCCGGCCTAAACCGTTGGACAACGCATAGCGAAACCGTGGCAGTTCAGCGCTTTGAATTCAACAACTGTATTTCCCACAGCTGTAAAAATAACATCGTAACAGTAAATATGATTTACTTTACACGAAACAAAAGGTCGAAGTTTTGTCTACAAATCGATACAAATATATCGAATTGTAAGAGATATATCGAATCCAAAATGTGCTGTTTTATTGGTTGAAAACTGTCCAATTGCAAGGGTTTACAGAAACCTTTAATTTTTGAAACTATAAGAGTGACGTCTAATTGGAAGGCAGTTTTAGAAAGTTAAAATCTTGGCAAATCTAAAATATTTTATATTATTTTCAAAACAGTTCTGTTGAGCGATATTGTGCCTTAGAGAAGTGACGTATTTGTGTAATTTCCTATTGCTTTCTCGTGCGGCATCAATTGATTTAGAAAAATACAATTTTAAAACAATAACATATGTTAATACACATATTACAAAACATTTGTAAATACAAAAATTAAAGTTTGAAACATTTCCTTTCCAATGGTTTTTGTTTTATTGAGATTGGATGATTTTTAGTGGGCGAAATATTCGATACAATCAGACATTACAAAAGTGCTATCTCGGCTCGCTGAGACGACACTATAGTGTTATCTGCCGCTTATAGAGCTAAGAAGAAAACCAAACAAATGTGAAAAAAGGCTAAAAGAAATGCGGGGTTGTAAAAAATGATTTAGAGGAGTTTTCAGACTCAGACTTTTGAAACAGGCAGTTTTAAAGCCATTTTAAAAAACAAGCTACATGAATAATCATTCTCACAACAGTCAGTGTTTATTACTTGTTTGTAAATAGTGAGTCATTAGGCAATAATATCAATTGGGTGAATCAGTGCCTAGCTGCAATACCATAAACTAAACATTTATTCACAACTCCAAGCCACAAAACTTAAACCAACAAACTCTATTGGATTTATTTTTTAATAACAATACACATTTATAAACAATAACATTTTTGTATACTTATACTAGTAATCAACCGTTTTGTTTTGTAAATTTAATTCATCAAACATTAATTATTCAATATTGCTCATTAGTTTGTAAGTTATTACTTTAATAAATTAGATTTTCTGTTGTAATCCATATTTCTTTCACATCCTTTATAAGTAGATTTGTCAAAATTCATAATTCATCGTAAATATCACAAGTTTATCATAGTGATGGTATTAACATCCTTCCAAGAATCTTCTAACAGATCAATCCTTTACAGTAAATTCAACAACATTCTGAAACATTCAACAACTTCCATTCTTTCTTGAATCACCTTACAAGCCACTTGCGAAACTGTCACCTTCAGATTCTCCTTGATCCATGCGGTGAAGGAGAGGAGTAATGAAACTATGTTAATATTTCTACTAAGCAATTCTTCAGCCACAGGATGGTACAGGGTTGTGCTAAGAATTAAAAGTGTTATACATGGAAGTTTTCTTCTTTCTAAATATAACAAGCACAAACCGTATAATAAAAATTTACCGCTTCCAAATAGTTTAGCAACATTGCTAGTTGTATCATAAAACTGACAAAATGAGTCACTTTTATGATGAATTTACTTCATAAATTATTATTTGTGGAAGCAAGAATGAGATAAGTGAGACTGACTCTCCTCCCTTGAAGTAATTATAAAAAGCACAAACTTCACATTCGTTACAAGCATATACCATCATACCTACATAAACATATCTCCTAAATAAATAATATATTATGTATTAATTATACAGGGAAACTTGGTTATAGCATCAATAAACCGACCTAACAAATATTCATGTTACGTCCGAGTGATGTTATAAAAGATATATCAACAGGAAACCGAATTTTTGTTAGCTTGAGAGAAATGAAAAAATACAGTATTCTCATTAATAAGAACATTTTTCATGACGTTTATTTTAAAAAAACTACAATTTATTTTTTCAGTACAGTAGAGTCTCGGTAATTCGAGGAAATTGCAAATAAGGTCACCCCGAATAAAAAAAAAGAAAAAAGTGTATAAAGTGTTAATGAATAGGCAGAACTATTCTTTTTGTACTACATTACAACTGGCCATGACTAAGGTCCTTAGTAAAAAATACCAAAATTAACAATACACACAAACAGTCACAGTGTGACTGTAGCATACAGAGCATACTGTAGGCAGTAACAATAAGAATAACATACAGAGATTACTGTTTGTTGACTTACGATGAAAAGCTCCAAACACTTGAACTGTGGGCAAATACCTGATCACAACTAATTGCCTCGACAGGCTATATATGATTGAGTGGTTTACCCACAGTTTTCTCAACCTAACACTTACCCAGCTACGTTACCCGTTTAGTTACTCACAACCCATCGTACACTTAGTTAGCATCTTAATAGGTGACATTTGCTACAGTACGGAATAATATATTTACAAAACATTAACATTTAAACATTTTAAATTAAATTAAAGAAAATGAATAACTTAGATTTACATCGCTACATTATTATTATTTATTATTATTAGGGGGTTTGTGTGATCCACCACCGGGACCCACTGCACCTAAACCATGAGGTCCTCTGTGCCCCATGTCCAGGCAGCAGTTCACATCAAAACCGCCCTTTTTGCGAAACAAAGGAGTCCATGGGGGCCTTCTTCTCGTATATAACTGGTGTCAGGGTATCCTTGTCCCAGATATTTCTGCCTCATTGATGCGAGGGCATCACATTTGCATAGAACGTGGAAAGAAGTTTCCTCCTTCTCTCCACACCTTCGACATAATGAGTTGTCCTCCAGCCCCATTAGGTGGAGGTGCCTCCTCAGAGAGTTGTGTCCCGTCAGTAGACCGACCAACAACCTCACTTCCGGCCTGCCAAGACCCAGCAGTGTTCTGCTTAGGTGTCCATCCAGGCCTTCAATGAAGTCATGTGCCTGTCTCTGACCTCTTACCGTCTCTCTCCATCTACGCAAGTGTCCTGATTAAACATTTTTAAATCGCTACAACCGAGTGATTAAAATATTTACTGATGCTAAAACAGGGGTTTGTGATAGCGTTATAGATAATGATTTGACTAAATGCAAAAAAAAAATTGTGCTATGTCCGAGTTAATATAGCTGAGACTGTTAAAACTAAATCGACTGAATATTATAATAACTAACAGCTTTAAAAAATTCTTTATATTATAATGACAAAAGTTTATTGGAGTGCACTAAAATAGTTAGTGCAATTTGGAACTAAGATAAAGGAGTAATATTTCAAAATAAGTATGACAATAATATTTTAAAAATATTTCTTACATGGATCACATGCGTATTGATCGATTTGAACTTGACTCATTCCTTCGCCCTTAAGAACTTCTTCGTCTATGAGAAACTTTCCCGTAATAGTCTTGGAATCTTTACAAAAAATAGCATAAGCTGCATCAGCTACAATCTCAGGCTTACGGCTATGTCTAAATGCATCTCCTCCCGATAACATTTCCATAGCAGCAGTTAATATTGCTGAAACACAGATAGGAATATAATTGATTAATTCAAATTCACTTCAATGTATCAACCAAAAACAATCTGTCAAATATTTAAAAATAAATAAACTGTATAACCACATTACTCTTATATTTTGTAAAATGATGAAAATCTTAAAATTAAATTTAATGAATTTCATTGGTAAACATCCATGAATGCGTTAATAAAACTAACATCTGTTAATAGTACCATAAAACAAATTAAACAGAATCCAATTAAAAGCAATTTAGTGCAGGCACTAGGACTATTTATGTATGCAATTTTTTTATTATGATATGTACTTAATTCATATTCCTGAGACACTAAAATTAAAAGGCAATTAAAATAAAAATGTTGCTGGCTGCACTTATAATCCTGTATATCCCCTTCACCTACTCTATGGTACATCCAATTGTAAAACAGGCTTTTAGTTTAGTCAGCTGGGCGAAAAACAGGGGTCCAAAAATTCAAAAGAATCTCCAGTGATGTTTTAAATTGGAAGTTTAAAGGGTCTTTCCAGAATGTACCCTCAACTTGGAAAAAGGCATATGCCTCAGCAGCCATTTTGAATACCTCATAAACGTATGATGAAAGAGAATTTGACCTTTTATAAAACATAATCTTAACTATCTATTTTTTTTTTTTTTTAAATTGTAAAATTATGATATTAATATTTAAAAAGTTGTTGCGCTGGATACATTTTACTTGACTGTTTTTTCTAAACAAATGATTTTACGTGAATGAGACATTTAGCAATACTCTTAAGTTAAATGTGTGCATAGCAATAACTGTTTAAATATTATGGAAGCAAGTACTAAACAAACTAAATATCATATTACTCGAACACTAGTTCAGCAAATCCTCATTTTTGAAGGTCTGACTACAGTTTTGTGTTCAATCGTACATAGTCTATTCTCTACCACTTTGTTCACTCTTGTAACAAGAAACATTACAAAAACATTGAAAAATTTATAAAAGTTACAAAAAATGAGACTACGGAATTTTGTACTAAGTGTTAATAAAAAAATATATTTTATGAGTTAAAAAACAACATGTGAATTGTTATTTAAATTTATTGAATGCATTGATTATTTACCATTGAAACACTTCACTAATATTTTATTTACTTTAAAGAACTAAATTTTGTAAAAAATTATCTAACCTCAAATTTCTTGTGTGTTTACCTTTTGAACTAATATTTATCTAGCTATTCACATATTATGTATTCAATTCCTATGATGTCGGATCTGTGGTTGTGTCTGTATTCTACACACGCCTGCATTGCACCACAGATAATATTTAAGCCTATCATCTATGCTACAACTTTGGCGGTAATCATACATTTTGTGCACAAACTCAACCTTAGATGACGCTATCTTGTTTCACTTGCATTACTTATAATTAAACAAATAAATTAACTATTTTAATAAAAAGTTCTCAGTCGTGGGACGTATGACTGGATTAGGACTCCCTAAGCAAGATTGCGATAAATAAATGAATCTAAGCATTATGGTGAACAACTTAAAACGTTTACTGAAACATCGCAAAATTCATTTTACAACAAAGAAAATTTATCAAACATATATCAAATAACATTTATCTCAATTATTAATAATTTCCCAAAAGACACAATTTAGTTTTAAATACTACTTAATACTAATGACTCTACAAGCAGACCTAAAAGATTAGTAAAATAAATGAATTTAACTTATTTGTAAAATGTTCTAAATGTCCGAATCTAATGAAGTTTACTTAATTGTAATAGTTAATACTTGCATATGGGCCCAATTACACTGTTTTTTTATGTTTCACTGCACACTTTTAGTAACTTTAATACTTGGCTTCACCGACTACGTGACATGTAAATTTAAATTTTCTCTAATTTCTTAATAACACGAAGAAAACTTATTCATATACCTTTAACATATGTATAGTATTATCACTTAGTCCTTAAGACTATGAAAAACTCATCTACATTATCGATTTTTGTAAAAACTTGCGGACTTCCACAAAAATACATCTACAACTCCAGACTGTTCATGAGAAGACGGAAGAGAGATGCACACTTTCCTACATCCCGACTTTCCAATGTTGGCATCTGTAATAACTGAAGTCTGCATAATTCCTTATATTGGATGTATCTCATATACATGATTGTGTTATATATATGAACTTCTTGTCTTTGAACGAGTGAAACATGTTTGTTTCTTGTCTTTTATAGTCTTAATACGATTTTACACGCTTTTTTTACTTTCAATGTCCATATATTGTTCTTTCATCGATTTTTTATTTTACATTATATACGTATGCATTACATCATTTATATAATTTATATCTGCTTCTATATTTATGTCTGCTATTGTATTTATATGATTTATCTATTATGAAATTAATTTTGTTACTTGACTCTTAACTCATTTCATTTATATATATAAACCTTTGCGTCTCTTACATATATTGTTTAATATTTCATTACCGCCAAATTTTATAATAAGTCTCCTTATTCATTTACAATTCTTCTTGCTCCCAGTGGTCGCAGATGTCACTTTCTCTATATCTCCTAAGTAAACTAGTGTCTTGACCCCTGGGCATTTTTCGTTGGAAATTCACTTAATTTTTATTCTGATATTAAAATAAAAACAGAGCATACACTCCAAATTACTTTTCGCTGGCGCCTTACACAACAAATAACAAGCAGCTTTTGGCATTGCTCAATCTGTATGTACTTAACCAACGTACAAAAAAAAATGGACTAGATCCACTCTAAATTGTTCTTATAAAGGAACCCAAAGTACCTTATCTTAATCGGTCCTTCAAAAAGTAGAAGCAGTATCATTTAAAGAGGATGAAATTGTACATGTTGCTCAAGTTCGTAACAAACATAGAATTTTACAAGACCAATTGTAAAACTGAGTTCTCTACTTTAAGGCTACTTGTGTTCAAACCACTCTGGACGACTTAACTTCAAGCAAAATTGTTCTTTTCTTAATCAAGCATTATATGTTTTGTTGGACAATTGTCTAATTGTGTTGTTTATATTGTAGCTAAATGACTGTCTTACACCTCATCAGTTTGCACGATTCAGTTATTTCAAATATACATAATTCAAATCTATTCAAAATATTTTCTACCAATTAAGAAATAGCAACTGCATTATCATTTTGTACCCATCAACTGCCCAAAATGGTACTCTCCCGGTTTGTTTGTACAGAGCTTAAGATTAAAATTCTTTATCTGTGACAATTGAGGTCATCCTGGCCTTGAATATTATAGCAACTGTTTTAGGAGGTTGATGCTTCAGTGATTTATGTAAATCACAATCCGAATTACAATCCGAGTGATACTATTGACTGGTGATCTATTTCGATTATATTATCAATTCTTGACACAATGACAATATTCACTTATGCGACTTTGCAATACTACATCAATGCCCATTTTAACAAAGTTCTCTTTCATCTTCAACGTTCAACAACTGAACAAGTAAATGCAAAATGTATAGTTAGCGCCTAGTTTTTCTAAACCACATAGTTTTTAAAAATCAAATGTGGCGGTAACATAAGTTTTTCAAAACACTTGCCAAAACCCTGACGTGAGGTAACTAATACAATTACACTATATTTAAATTACTCTTCAACCAAAGTCATAGGGGGCTCTAGAAAAAAATTCCTGGGGAGTTATTTTAGTATGGATGGACTGGAGGGTCTGAGGGTATGGAATATATGGGTGTAAACATTTTAATAGCTAGGCACCTGGAAATCACATTTTCCACCATTCTAGCACTGGACAATCAAGCAATTTGTTGTGACAAAAGAGTTTGAGCTACCTTAAAATTTTCAGCGAGTGCCCTCCATGCCTTGTCCTGCTTGTTTCTGTTGCTATACTCTTTTAAATTATAATTACAGCACAGGAAAATCTTCCACCGCCTGAACAAAGATTACGTTTGCACAGTCTTTATCCAATAAAGGTATTATATGTGAAATACAATGGTAATTCTTTTCACAATTGAGTGGAACACAAATCAACCCTGATCTAACCACTGTCGAAACAAAACAAATGGCAAAATGTAGGCTAGAGAGTGGTATATGCGCATGCGCTGGCTCGAGATGCGTGTGGCATGCTACGCCAAACATCGACTGATCGGTGTTGGAGAGGCAGGTGCATGACGCAGCGCGAGGCACAGAAGATACATACATTTGAACTTGTTATTACTATTATTTGTGTTAAATTTTTTCTTTTTCTAACATAACAAAAGAGAAAAATTTTGTGAATTGAAACAAAATTATTGTGTAAATAAGTTGTACACAATTTTATTTTTTAACTTAATAATTCATGAATAAGAACCAAACCTCCTACTACCTCCTAACGTTCCTATGGGGGTGATAAAGTTCCTATGGGAAAAGCTCTTCTAATAAGTTCTAGTTTTAAACTATTTTTGTTTTTATAGTCACCATAATTATTAGTATCTCTAATAAATAATATTTAAAAATTAAAATAGTTTGTAATACAAATAATAATCAGACTTATCTATTGAAAACGAATACATAAAATTTACAATTTGTTAATTAACTGTGATATTTTTTCATTTTCTTCAAAAACTGAAAATATTTTACTAATAGATATACTTATTCCTGCATATTTAGTAAATAGTACTATTAAAAAAAAAAACAATAATAATTATTTCAAAGATAAAATATTTAAACACTAATCTAACTTAACCTAATTCAAATTGAATTACAATAAATATATTTAAAAAATGTTTAATCACAATATGATAGATAGATGAAACCAAATAAGTATAATTTTCTGCAAAATTTTATTTGGTAAAATATAAAAATACATGTAAAATGCAAAGCAAAAGCAAAAACCAAATTAGTACATTTAGGCAATAGATGTTATTATTTAAGTAAAAATGTCTTAACGAAGTACAAATTAAGCCAGGTCACCAAAATGCTGCTATAAATTATTTAGAATTATATAGTAGGCCTATAAACTGACATGTTCAAATGAAATGTTAATCATCAAATGATGACATTGAAAAGTGTCATTAAAGAAAGTACAATCATTATTTACAGTAATTATTAATAAAATATATTACCAGTCCTAGGCCAAAGAGCATTTACAGCTACGCCCTGATTTTTGAATTCTTCAGCCATCCCTAGAACACACATAGACATTCCATACTTGGCCATTGTGTAAGATACATGGTTCTGGAACCATTTAGGTGATAAATTCAATGGAGGACTGAGGTTCAGAATATGCGGATTAGAACTTTTTACCAAATATGGAAGACACACTTTTGATCTGAAAACATAAGAATAAATCAATAAAACAAATTGTAAACAGTTTAGTAACAAATTATTTTATTCTTTCCGTGATTTTATTAGACAGACATTAACGGCACAGTTGTAACCTTGTCTACAACATTTAGAAAATAGCATTTCTGTTCCAGATTTCTCCAAGTCATTACAGTTGGTCAAAATATTCTGCTTTCTTTAAAAAAAAAATTTTGAGTTCACGTCGAATTTTGTTTTGCTCTTATAAATTATAAACTGACTAATATGATATTTTTTACTAATATAATTACATAGTTTACTATTTATAGTATAATGATTATGTATTTAAAATATTTAATTTCACTTTTGGAACTTGCTTTATAATTTATCTTAACTAATTGAAATAACTATACTTTTAGTGAACAAGGTAAATTTTTATTCAACACAATTTTATGTTATTACACAGTTTAACTGTTTATTGCCTAATAAGAGCACTCAGTATAATATTAGCAATTTCATTTATTATTATACTGTTTAAACATTTATAACTCTTAGTCTCGGGTTACTGATTCTGTCCTTTTTAAATGTGCAATTGTAACTTTACAACTTAAAATTAACAAGACAATTTGGTTCTATATTATAGGCTTCTTATACTAGAACATAGACGTAGGTAGTCATAAAAATGTTTATACAGTTTATTTATAGTGTTCAAAATGATTTAAAAATGATAAATGTTCAAATTCAATTTTAATGGATGTTGGAAAATCAAGGTTAAATATTACCTGTAGATAGGTGCTTTCAATAGAAATCAATACTTCTTCTAGTATGTTATTTCATTTTGCTGGTTTACTATTCAAATTTCATTTATCTTCATATGTTATTATTCAAAATTATTGTTCTTATAAATTTAAAATACTTCAGAAAAGAAACTAATAGATCTGAACTGCTTGAGGTGTACTGTAATAATGCCCTTGGTGGTATTAATTTTTCAACAATCCCGGGCTGCTACAGGACACTGCCATCGATTGTATATTTTCTATAACTTATTTAGCTTAAGTTTGCATAATGTTAGTATATTTCATGATAGTTTTAATTTAATCATACATCTTCCAATATTACAAGATTTTGTGCTTATTTTCCGTTTAAAACTGTTTTTTTTTTTTAAATAATTTAAATTAAAAAATATTCACTTTATATATCGTATGTTTATAAATCCGTCACTGTCTAGACATCGATGTAATTCAATATGGAATAGCACTTTTCAACCGGCTCCCAGAGTCTCTTAAAAGAGTTGATCATTACTATAATTTCAAGAAGAAATTGAAACGGTTGTTGCTGGCAGGTGGCTGTTACTCACTGGGTGAATTTTTGAGCATGGACGAGGGCTGTGTGCCTTTCCAAGCAGTTTTTGAAACCCCACCCGTCTACTATGTAGATGTTGTGGTAATTATTGTATATTTTCTCTACTTTTTTGAACTGATTGTTGTTAATTGTATTTTATGTGTATTTTTCTGATGGATTGTATTTTGTGTATATGACCTGTTTGATACAAATAATATTTTTCAAGAAACCAATATAAATAAAAAATATCTACTTATATAAAGCTAGACGGTAACACTGATTCATTGACATTAATTATTAGGCACTTCCCGTAATCGGACCCCCCTCAACCTTATCTTGAATTAAAGCTCTCGACGAGAAACTTTTGGGAAAATTGCCAGAAGTTAACATTTTTTTAATTTTGGAAGCACCTTTTGGGCGGGAAAGATTTTTTCAATATTTTAAATTTTTCATTTTTCCACTTTGATCGCGTTTGGTAAGAAAACGGTAAGAGATAGCAAAAAATGTTAAATACAAAAGTTGTAGAAAATTTTATTTCAGACCAACGATTTTTCATCAGATTTAAGGTCCAATCATCCTTAGCCATTAGCCACTATTCATCTGAGAAGGGAAACTCCGCCCAATGTTCTTAAGCTAGCCGGTTTCACTGTTTACTGTCATTAATTATTAGGCACTTCCCGTAATCGGACCCCCCTCAACCTTATACTTGAATTAAAGCTCTCGACGAGAAACTTCTGGGAAAATTGCCAGAAGTTAACATTTTTTAATTTTGCAAGCATCTTTTCTGCGGGAAAGATTTTTTAATTTTTTTAATTTTTCCACTTTGAGCGCGT
>JAGFPH010000865.1:27632-54570 GCA_018207615.1 Philaenus spumarius
GAGAAACTTTTGGGAAAATTGCCAGAAGTTAACATTTTTTAATTTTGGAAGCACCTTTTAGGCGGGAAAGATTTTTTCAATTTTTTAAATTTTGTCATTTTTCCACTTTGTTCGCGTTTGGTAAGAAAACGGTAAGAGATAGCAAAAAATGTTAAATACAAAAGTTGTAGGAAATTTTATTTCAGACCAACGATTTTTCATCAGATTTAAGGTCCAATCATCCATTTAGCCACTATTCATCCGAGAAGGGAAACTCCGCCCAACGTTCTTAAAGCTAGACGATTTCGCTCATTCACTGACATTAATTATTAGGCACTTCCCGTAATCGGAGCCCCATCAACCTTATACTTGAATTAAAGCTCTCGACGAGAAACTTTAGGGAAAATTGCCAGAATGTAACTTTTTTAAATTTTGAAAGCACCTTTTGGGCGGGAACGATTTTTTTTGATTTTTTTAATTTCTTCATTTTCCCACTTCGAGCGCATTTAGCAAGAAAACGGTAAGAGATAGAAAAAAATGTTAAATACGAAAGTTGTAGAAAATTTAATTTCAAACTAACGATTTTGCATCAAATTTAAGATCCAATCATCCGTTCAGCCGCTATTCACCCGAGAGGGAGCTCTGGCACACAAACCTTCAAATTTCCCATGTTAATCTTATGGAGATAATGTTTAATGAGTTTGAGTCCCCTGCCAAATAAAACAGCTGATTTATGCTCGGTCACCTATGTACAAACGAGCCAAAGATTAACGAGATTCTTTAGCGAATTTTCCAACTGCGAGCGAAGCGAAGCAGCCATTGAGGCCGAAGGCCGAGGTGGGGTTGGGACGCGAAGCATCCAGGGGCAGAGCCCCTAGTATATATATATCGCCGCTTTACGCACTGTTTCTTACTCGTTCACATCGATCGATCATATTTAACAACTTGTATAATTTGTTTTGTTTCACACCATTAACCTACTGTATTTACATTACATTCACTTGTTCTTTACATTTATAAACATACAATATTGTTTTGATTTTAATAAAACTAATGAGTTAAACATGAAATAACTACACATAAGAATAGTGAAAAGGTTCTTAGTTAACCACTTTAGGTTACCATCAACCCTTACTGATTTCTGAATGTTATGTTTTATATACTTAAAATAAACAAAAGGTAAGTCGAATTTAAAAGAAAGGTTGGTTTTAGATTTAATTTGGTTGTTCAATATTCTGAGATTACAAAGTAATTTAATTTTACAAACTGGTAATTTTTGTTAAGTAAATTTTGAGGTTAGCTCTTAGGCTATCTAACAAATTGGTGAATCTTACATTTCACTGTTCTTTTATTTAAAAAAAACCCCTGAATCTTGTTTCAATATAGGCTACATACAAATCAACCCCTTGATCTTTACTCAAGGCTTAAAATCATGGCTTGAGTAATTTAGGTTTGAAATTTTTAAACAGATGCCATTTTGAAACATATAATTGAATATAATTTCTTATTTTTCTTGAGATACATCATTGTTACGTTAAACTTCATGCCAAGTTTGAACTCAATCAGTCAAACATTTCTCTAAATATGAATTATTTTGTAAAAAAAAATTAAATGGCGGATATTTGGAAAACAAAGCGTTTTCGGGCCTATGTTTATATGAACTTTTGTTCTTATTTTTAGCTATAGCTTCCAAGACTTTGCTGCTGCTTAAATCTCAATCATCCTGTATAATGCAGATATAATAAGTATTGGAACGGCTCGATTTCTTGGCTCTAACAAAGATAGAAGAATTTTTAACGTTTAATTTTAGAGGATTGTCTACTTTGAATAACTTGGCAGTTTATAATAATATGTTTATAAAATATGTTTTGAACTAAATGCCCACACGTTGTGGAGCCATTTTATAATAATATGTTAATTTCCTTTTATAAAGCCCCACTAGTTGGAAGCCATTTTATAATAATACTTTACTATGTTTTAAAATGCCCCACTTGTTGGGTGTCATTTTATAGCTTATCTGTTATAAATTTCTAAAAAGCTTAAAATTTGTGATGATAAAATTTATTAAATATTGAATCTATTCTTATTTCTCATCAACTAGTAAGTTAACATTATAAATAAATCATTTAACACACATGTTTTCTGAACATCATCAACACAAACATTTATTAGAAATCAAAATTCATCAATATTACAATTTGTATAGGTTTTTATTCTTGGGTATGCCTTGATAAAAGTTCATAGTTACCCTGGCTTAGCTCAATTTTGGTAGAAATTTGCATATCTAGGCCTATTAAAAGGTAAAAGTTTTATTTAATTTCATTGAATTTTAAAAGTATCTCGGGGTAGGCACTCTGCTGGCACTGAATATACCTCCTTAAATGTATCATACGCATTCATATCACTCTAGGAAAGTTCAAAATTATAGGGATTGTTAATTTAGGATTTGGGTTACAGAAAGTCTTTTGAAGATTTTTAATTTTATATAATTTTAAGTTCTATTGTTCATTCCACGCATTCAATTGTTCATATTTTAAATAGTTAATCTAGAGTATACCAATCTCTATTATAATTAAGTCACTGTTCGGATTATTACTTTATTAAACTAAAAAAAATTTGCACTGTTTCATTAACACATCTTCTCACTTTGATGGCTACTGTAGGACTCTTTTGAAAAGGACGCCGGTTTTGGCTTGGTGACGCTATGGGTACTACGGGGTTCACATCCTTCCTTAGAGGTCTCTTGACTCTTGTATTTATTCGCATTTTCCATTATTTTGTCGGCGGATGAATACCATGACGTCATCGAAGTAGCTCCTCTGCCGGATCAACGTTCGTTTGCAATCTCATTTAGCGTAATAAATATAGTGCGTTTGTTATCGTATTTTTCATGGTTTGTCTTTCAATTTTTGATAATTATTTTTCATTACAGATGCGTTTTGATTTTACTGTTATAGTTTTAATAAAATATTATTTATCGTAAAGGATTTTTATCGCGACAAAATAAACTGACTTCTGATTGGTTAACTTACATTTACACATACAAACAGCTGTTATCATCCATTTTGCAATGGTCGAATCTACATACATTGATACTGTCTAATGACTACTTAAATAATAATATGGATTACAATAAATAATTATTCAGATCTAACAATTTGATTTGTATACGCTAAACTTTTATTTTTAGTGTATTGGGTTATGTAATTTAGCGGTCCACGCTAGTACTACATTGTTTTCAATTTGCGATTGGCTTTGACAGTGTGTTCAATGTTTACAAATGGAATTTCGGATTGTTTTGCTTGAAGTCTTTTATTAATAATGTGTGGTTCTATGTGAAGTGTTTTGTGATTGATAAATAAATACATGAATGTGTTGTGAAATTATATTTGTTATGCTTTGTTTTGTTTTGGAGGTTACATTCGGTTTAGGTTACAATTGCTTTTACAATAGGTTTGTTTTGCATTACTTATCTAGTTTACAATTATACATCGGTTGTATTGAATTAAACATCTAGATATGGTATTGGCTTTACATTTGCTTGACTTTTAAATTCCTATAGCTAGGCTATGTGTATTTCTATTGCATCATAGGCTAGGCTACTGCATTCAGTTAGGATGTCGATTCTACAAGGTTAGGTTCTTGATAGGCTACTTTACATTAGGTTTGATATATTTGTGATTTTGTACTATTATAAGTTTTCAAACTGTGATAACATCAGTAATTTTGGCGATCAACTTCAAAATTTTGAACAGAAACCGTCAATTTGCATTAAGTTTCCAGATTTTTTACATAATACGGTATTAAGACTTTTTAATTTTTTGCATTTTTTTTATGAACCTAAACGTTTTTGTGTAAATTGGACAAGAAATATTGATTTTTGAGAGCCTTCATCAACTTTTGGGTAGAAGCTAAGTAATAATGATATATGAACGTGAACATCTAATTTTCTAACGAAGGGGGTAAATATATACTTAGTTTCTTTGAATAATATAGTGAGTTGTACTACATGCTTCAAGGCAGTGACGATTCAAATCCCATGAAAATGATTGCATACAGAGATAATGATGTCTACTCTCGCAGTTGCTATTCAACTACTTAGTCAGTCATATTACAATCTAAAAAAGGTTCTTCAAATAATATATTTTGCTTTTATGCCTACATATTGATTACACATAGTGTAATGACATATATATTATTTTTATTTATTGCTTTTACGTTTTTGTTACTGCTTTTTGAACATTAAGTTAGTACAAAATTACAGGAAAAATACAAATATTTTATTAGTAAAAAATATTACATGGAACAAGTTTTATATAAATTGGCTCGGGTTTTCAAAATTACTTTTTTTACAATGCTTAGTCCTATGTGCAAAATCTGTTAAGTTTATTGGCTTACGAAAAATGTTTGACTACCAACTAATAATCTAAATTAAATCACATACAATTTTTAAATGACAGTATGTTAACGCCCTTGCATCACTCGTTCCATATAGATACTATAAACTTATTTACACCAAGAAAGTATATTACTACCTGACTTACACAAGGAAAGTTCCTCTTGTATTAATACTGTGCATCAGATCATATTTCTTCATATCAGTATCAAGGGTTCCGGTAAGGGATATTGCACTGGCATTGTTTACAAGAATATCAATGCCACCAAATTGTTTAACAGCTTTCTCAACTGCTTCAGTAATTTGTTTCTCTTCTCTAACATCCACTATACAAGGTAAACATTTTCCTCCAGCTGCTTCAACTAAATACAAATATCATTTTATTAACAATTTAATTAACAAATAAAGACTCTCTGCAAAATTATGAAAAAAAGAATAACAGGCTATTACGGAACTAGAAATACATCTCTACTTCAACTAAATTTATTTCGCAAATTGTCTATTTAAAATTTTTAGAATAGAACTTCAAAAACTAATTAATTATAATCTTGAACAATACAATCTATAACAAGATGCTTGAAATTATAATTATAAAAACATGACTATCTGGTTAAAAATAGGACTCTAGGTTCACTTGGAGTTTGAAACATTCCAAAATTTCAATTTAACCCTTTGCGATCGGATAGAGTATGTATAAGTTGTCTTTATTGGTCGGGTGGCCAGTTGTACTGGCTGCGGCCATTTGCGCAACAACTTGGATTTAATTCCACATCAGTTGTTCCCGCCGCTTGGATGGCCAGTGGTACTGGCCAAGATAAAAATTGTCAAACGCTCAGAAGGCCAGCAGCACTGGCCAATAAACATATGTTTCATTTTTACAATATATTTTTGTGTTTTGTTGTGACAAAAGACTAAATGGCAAGTTGCACCTGCCCTATCAACTGCCGGGTTACAAAACCAAAGACTGAGCTGTTTGTAGTGATAGACGACTTGGGAAAGAAAGGAAAAGAACAGTTTTCTTTTTTAAAACATACTCAAATAATAATCCCGGACTCCATATCGGTAAATGTTTCTAAAAATATCTTAGAGTACAAATTTAAAGTGTGTTCAAATAAAAAACTGACGGTGTTTGCTCTAATTGTAAATATATGTAATTTTTGTATGTTAGTTAATTAGGCGCTACTTTCACTTTTAACTTTAAACATATAATTTTGTTTAGTTCAGTATCTTATTTTTTTGTGGACAGTAATAAAATAATTATTGTTAAAATGGAATGTTTTTTTTAATTTAATAACCCTCTCTGTAAAAATCGCAGTCAGTGGTAAAAATAATTCCGACTTGGTGGGAAGAAGCCGCTATAATGGCTGCCGAGCTGACAAGAAGAGGGAAGTGGCCAGTGCTACTGGCCACGCGAGCGGCGGAGCAACCCATATCGAAACAATGCCGCGCTGTCCACGACAAGGATGTGGCCAGTATGACTGGCCAACCGAGCGCAAAGGGTTAAGAATATTAATTTAAAAGATGAAGTATAAATAATTAAAGATCAAAACAAACCATTACCTACGTCAAGTTAATAAAATTAGCAAACGCACAACAGCGAGCCAAGCGGAGAAATGAAGAACTAACATAGCAAGCCTAAATAATACCGACCACGAACTACATTTTAAACCAAATTAAGAATGTCTAAACATCGTGGCTAGTAAAATTTATAATAATCACATTCTAAATAACCCAATATATCCATGAACATAAATAGATTTGTAAAAACGTAAAAAACTTACTCAAAATTAAACATTTTCAATACACATTCGGCCTAATTTCGTAAATACAAAAATCGTGTATAAGGGAATCAAATTTTATGAACATCTTTTTATTTTAAACTAATATCATAAAACTATGAATATCTGATGGTCCTGGAAGAAATAAGCTTTCTAAAGTGTACATTCAATCGAGATAACCACATAAAGTAATAGTATAACCAGCCGAAGTAAACAAGACAAAAAATGTGTGGATTTCTGAAACATCTGTTTCATTGTTACAAAAGAGTTATTTTCAATTTCAATGTTGTAAATTAGTAGTTCTTAATATATCTTCATAATTCATAATTGTTCTATTATATATATTTAAGTAAAACCAATGTCATAATTAGAAATATTGAAATTCAAACGTTTATTTTTAGTAAAGAAATATGTTGAAGTGAAATGAAACAAATTCAGCATTTAAAAAAAGGAAGCCTACGTTTTCAACAAAGGCATTATTTCAGTATTACCCAGACATCAGGCGAGGCCAGATTACAGACGTAACTCCGTTCTATATAAAAATATCAGTGACAATATCAACAAGTGTATAGAGTGGTGGACATATTAACCAGAAAATAAAACAATTAAACAGATTGGTGAGATCTAACCTTTTTTGTACATTTGTTAAGATACTTTCCAACTTCAAAGTTTTTATTCCTGGGTGTTACATATCCCCACAATTTCATGTTTGACAAAAATTTTCTTTGTTCAATTGAACTTTGTAAATATTTGTAAGATATGTATTATAAATGTATGTTATAAGTTGTTATATTGTGATGAATTTTGCCATTATTGGATGAAACCGGTATGTTACCCCAACCCCGAGATCAATAATTTTGATAAACTGTAACTGAGCTCATATTTCTATAGACTTTAAATAAGAATTTACCTAAATTAAAATAAACACAATTCAAAGAATTAATCAATTGTAATGTAGTACCGTAGCTCTGAGATATTTTGTCTTGTAACATAATTTTTAACTTAAATTATTTATTAATCATATATATATATATATATATATCCCAAGTGAAGTTTTTTTTATTATTTTGAATTTTCATTTTATAACTGAATATTTTATTGAAACTTTTAATTTTCCAAAAAATAAATAAACGATATTGTTACTTATAAACTAATATGTATTGATTACTATTATTAATATATTAATATTATTATTATTATTATTAAAGATAAACAAATGTTGTAAGTTACAAAGTTATTGACTATTCTAATTACCCCTATTAAAGAAATCTGAAATTAAAATAACAGTTGACCAAAATCACTTTGCCAGTCAGTGGGTAAAAATATATGTATTGACAAAATGACTTACCTTCTTTTGCGGCAGTATAAATTGTACCAGGTAATTTTGGATGAGCTGCAGCAGTTTTTGCTGCAATTATAATATTTGCACCATCTTGAGCAGCTTTCAAAGCTATTGCTTTGCCAATACCTCGACTAGCTCCGGTAATAAATATTGTACGTCCAGCAAGTTTTCTGAAAACAAATAATAATTGGCTATGGTTATTTACAATATATTTGTTTTGTGTGTACATACACTGATTAAATATACCAGTACACATGTGTTTTTAAATAATTGGGTTGGATCAAGTTTTATACTTTGAGAATGAAGTAATATGTTTGTTTATAATGAATGCACTCTCCTGGAAACTGCACCTGCTAACTAGCTCTGGTTTAATAAATGTGAGATTTTTTAAATTGTTCAGGGTGCAGGTTGTATCTGGTTAAACTAACCAAATTTAATGGATATATTAAATAACTTAACAAAACAAAGTGTAATGTACTAGCTGTGGTACTCAACTTCATGTGTGATATAAATAAGGAACCCATCTGCTAAGTGAGAGTGTATACACCATTCTTCAAATCTACAATTGCAATATTAACAGCAGTGGCGGAACGTAGCTAAAATTAGTGCTAAACTGCACTAGAAAATGTTTAGCGTTTGTTAAAAATTGTGAAAAAGGAAACGAACATAAATGACAAAATCTATTCAGAAACTTGATAGTACCCTAAAACAAAATCAAACATTTTTTACTTACTTTACCCTAAATTGATACAGTTCAAGCTTGATCTATAAACCAAAGAAATGTTTCTGGTGTTGTATCTGTCAGGTAAACGTCAATACCTTTGCTAACACTACCTAACTAAATTTTTTATTCTTGATTTAAATTAAGATATATTTCCACACTTTACGAATAACATTCAAAGTATCACGTTCTGCTTGTGCAATTTAAATCGGTTACTTCAACTGTTTGATAAATGTCTAGTAAATAAATATGTTTGTTCTGAAATCATTGCCTCTTTACCACACGCGGAACAAAAACAAAACTACCACCAGCATGCCAGAATCAGCACTTCTCTCTCTAGCGTGCAGCTTCTCTTCCATCCCCACCACCACCACGCTGCTGGAACTGTGAAGTGAACAGTTCCAAACAAAGGTTTTTTTTTATAAACTGGATAATGGCTACTCATTTTAAGCTTAATGGTTATATTTTGTGCAAGTATAAATAAAGAATTAAAGAAAAAATACTCATTATATTAAATGGTACCAATAATATCAAATGGAAATAGCGGTTGTTCCATTGTGCCTATACGCGAATCGCCACTGATTCACAGTTATTTATTTTATTTATATGATACATCCCTACTTCTTTCATAGTTAACGTATGTATTTTTCCAATTCCAAGATCAGTTCCAACAGACCAGTCACTCAGAAAACAAATCTATCATAAAATTACATATCGTATATCGTTAGGACACAGCAAATTTTCCCACAATAATATGAAAACTGATACACACAATCTCACTGACATTTTGCAGATATATCTACTGACAATATTTTTTCTTGTTTCGGTTTTGGTTAATCTTTAACGAAAAGATTTATTTTTCTAAGAAGATTTTGAGTTTTATGAAAAACAAATATACAATCTTTTCCTATTTATAAGTGATTATTTTGTTTTTACTTTATAAATATTAATTTTTTTATTGAGGATTGTTATGAGTTAGTCATCAGTTTTTCTAGGTGGTTTGATAAAATACTTTTTTTATTCCTTTGAAAAATATATCTATGTGGATATATTTATAGAACTTTAAGACTTAATCAAATGTCTGTAAATTTATTTATAGTTTTTGTTCAAGTTCCATCTGCAGTGTTTATGTGTGTTCTTTTCCATTATCATAGAGTTGTAGTAACAAAATGTCTGCTTAAACTTAGCCTACTTTGAAATGATTACAATATTTTCAACCGACTCCTCTAATCTGATTGTTATATTATTTTTATTATGAATATTTAAATATACATTTTTTTTATTTCACTCTAAGTGTAGACCTATGGAATAAGTACACAAGTCCATAAATAATTTGAGTCTTTATCAATAAATGGTAGTATTCTTTATGTGAAAGAGCAATGTACTTTTAGGAATTGACCTGATCTCTTGGGTGCTTAATGACTCAATAGGCCAACATTCAAACGGATGACCATAAATAAAAACAAAAGTGGGGTCATGCAAAAAATAAAAATTGTTCTAATGATTTAGTCAATAAAATGAATAACATACTTGTACATGATAAGTAGACTTATATTTTACATTATAAGTAGACTAACTTTTTTAATTATATTCAGTATAATGCTAAAAACAGGTAAAAAAGTGCTAACAATAAATTCATCCATCAATATTTGGCACATGTTTCCTACAGTTTATGTATTTTTGTAGCTCTTCTGTTATAAAATATTATATTAAATTTAAATCTTGCACTCTACTGTATATTATGCAAGGAGACATCGTATGTATATCTATTTTTATAATTCTTGCTCCTTTGTTATAGAGCCTACTAAAAAAATATTTTAAACTATTTGTCTGCACTTGTATAGTTTACTAACTGTTGAACAGTTCGATAAACAACACTAATATATTAAGTGGTTTCTCAATTTAAATAAAGAAGTAAATTATATCTATTGATAAATATATGTAAAATATAATAATTATTTTATTCGTCTAGTTTTCAATAAATTAGACAATTACTATTATATTATGAATTGTCTGCAATATGTCTATTAGTATGATTGTGTGATGCTGATGAAGATTATTTGCTTCAATGGTGTTGTTATCATTTAAAACTTGTGGGTTGATAAAAAAACAATGATTTGAAAAATAACAATATTTTGCATGTTTTTTTATCATATAATCAGCTTCTCTTGTTGTATTATTAATTTCAAGATTCTTCTTTAGATAGTCCAATTTATTGATTTAGAATCATATTGACTACAATAGATAAATTTTCCCCACAGGTTCCATTTCATAAAGCCTTATATTGCTATTATATACATATCATAAAATATTATAGGGTACCTAAATGATACAAAATTATTTTGTTATTTTATTTATATAGGTAGTCTTTTGATAAAATATTTTTAACTGGATCTTCTAATGTCGATTCTATAAATAAACAAAAATGAACATTGTTTGACATAAGTTAGCCTACACTCTATTAAAATAATAAAAATAAAGAAGGACACCTAACTAATATTTTGAATAAATAAAAGAAAAGAAAATACACAAAATATAGGTTGTTTCTTTAAAACAATTAAGAAATTTATATTATTTCTAATATTAGCTTTCTTTTACTACCTTCATTAATTGTATCGGCTTTCTCATGCATAGATTATGGGAGACCTACTTATTGCAAGAACAAAATCTTACCTCATTACACTCATTTTATTATTTTTTAAATGAAAAGAAATATAACATTGTCTAATTGTCAGAACAGATTGTAGTCTACTGGTAACAGTATTTCAAGAAAAAGATGAGGAAGAGATTGCTGACCTTTGGAAACAGATAATAATCCTGTACTTTGTATTGTGTTAGTAATCAGTGAATTCAATAAATTTCTCTTTACATTTTAATACTACCATACTTTAGATATTTAACATACTGAACAACAAAAGTAAGAACAGATTTTTTTAACGTCTTTATGTTGTGTCAGTTAAACTAATGAAGACGGGGCAGCAGCATGTAGCACAGGTAAATCCATCACCAGTAACTGGGTTTGAACCTATGCAACCTGTGGTACATTTCTAACTGTAGCAGGCTGGATTAGCAAGTTATATCTTTATTTTCATGATGTGCATATAAAACTAAATGCATCCCTCATTAGTTCTGTGATTACTAAATTATGCCTGAAATTTGTAACTGTTCATTTGATAATATTTGGTTGGTATGCTATCGTAAAAACTAATATCCAAAAAGTCATAAAGACAAATTCGTCTAATACAATTGGATTTTACGTGACTGCCTTCCTCGCTAGTTAAAGACACACTCTTCCTCGATTAACTAGATTAAAATTATAACTAGAAAAACATATAAATTGTCTAGGTATGCCTACCCTACAGATATTTACCCTATTCAATTAAATGTCGCTAATGGAGCTTTAATTTTGTATAAGCTACTAAAAGATAATATAGAACATAATATTTTGCAAAGGCATGCTTAAAATATATTGTAGGTTATTATTAAATTTTTAAATAAAATGATACACCTCAGCCTTTATTATTCTGATACAGAGTGTTTATTAATTTGATAAGATTTACGCTTCAGTGTTTAATGCTATGCAATTAGGCACTTATAACAATAAGTTTTTCATACTTTTAAATTTTAGTCCAGCCAGTAAAAGACCAAAAGGGGGGCTTAGAGAATATGGAGAGGAAGGAAGCATTTGACTTTGGAAATTTGTTGGAGGTAAACCGGAAAGCCTGGTGAAATTTGGGACAATATTTTCCAGACTCTCTATATAAATATTATCTTATTTATAAGTTGATCAAGTAATTTATAGCAGTAAATTATTCAACACAAAAATATCCAAAAATGTATCTCACAAGAATATATATGGACCATTCTCACAAAGCAGGCTAATTTAAATCCTGCAATCTTTCCTAAAAATGTGTTTAAGGGTCTGTTCCAGTAAACGAGAAAGCAACCGGAAACACAAGCGCTTCTTACTATATCCCTATCTAAACAGTGCAATTTCTTGCAGCTGAACGCTTTGACATAGACTTATTTCAAAAACATTTTATAAGTCTATCTTTTGTAATTGAGTGTTGAAAAAAAAAACTGAATTCTTTATAAAATTTCAGATCCGGCTTGTAAACTATTTTTCATTATTAATTTTTTATTTTGTTAAGGAAAAAATTCAAACTTTGTACTTACAAAATGTCAATTACATAACAAATCAAAAGCATTTTTTTTTTTAATGTAAAATGCAAAACGGATGCGTATTGTGACTGTGCTTAAAATGAGACCTTGCAAACAATTTTGTGATAAAAAATAAACAAAATAAATGGTTTGAAATTTAACATAGCTCTTATGGGATAAAAATCCAAGATGGCCGCCACTACAGCAGACCCTTAAGTTTAAAAAGCTCAAATCAGCCTAAACTATAAAATAAATGCAATGTCTCATGACTTCCCACATAATTTAAAATTAATTATAATTTTAACTAAAAAAAACTAGTTACAATTAGCAATTAATTAATCACTCTGGTCAATGCCCCAAGCAAGCATTCTAAATGTTCAAGAGGTAATATATTGAAAAGAAAATTAAATATTACTAAATATGTTATTGAATTTAGTAGAAAAATGCTCAAGTTTTTTAGAATTATATTTTTTTTTTTTAAATATTTTATAAGAATCAATGTATTTTTATACTTAAAACATGTCCTTTGTATTTACCATGTAAAAGTCAGAGTTTTTAAATTTTCGGTCATTAAGTCATATTATGGTCACTGAATTCGAGCACTTTCTGTAGTTGGATTCCTTGTTTTACAAAGTTTGGTTGTGTGTGAACTTCAGTGGAAAATATTATTAATTTTTCAACCAAGCATCATTCAAACAGGTAAGAAACTCATAGTACAGTACCTTAATTAGCCATCACTTGGTCACTCGTTTTATTTCATAATTTTAATAACAATTATTCAGTTTAAAGTTAACAGAGATCAAAGATGCAATTCATGAGGTTGAATAAGAGCAATGTAATTTTAAAACATCACTTTGGTCCCGTGACCTAGTTTATGTATTGTGACCAAAGTGACAAAAAATTTCTAATAAAATGATGGGGGTTTTGCTTGCATAATTTACACTTAATTTAATAGCAATTAAATGTTATAAATTTATAATGAATAAATTACAATTTGAGTTAATAGAATCCTGTTACTTAATACAAGGCAAAAAAATAGTTTTATTTCATATACAAAAAATATTTAATGTTTTATGATGACAATTAGAACAATCACAGAGTTTCAAGGCTTTAAAATAGCACAGTTACTGAATTATTCACTTTATTGTTATTTTAATTTATTTCCTACACAAAGTATGCAGTAGACCTACCTTGTATAAAACTTTTTAAATTATATAAGAAAAATGTAAGGCTTAATTATAAAAACGTGACCAGAGTGACTTATTTTCGCACCTTTTGAAGTTTAAAAAATGTTAAAATAAATTAATAACGGGTTTAGCTCAGCACTTCAGTATGGTTATTATGAATATGTGTAAAACATTGTAAAAGCAATATTATCACGAAAATAATTAATTCATTTTTCAAATTTACATGTTGTCATTTTCTCCTTCTTTGTGAGAATGACCCTTATAATAACAAAAATGTTTCGTTTAGTCAGTGCAGTATATTTAACTTACAATAAAAGTTAATTTTACGAGAACATTTGCCTTTATTGTAACATAATCAAAAACTGACTTTTCCTTTTTATACAGGGTGTACCGTAACTCTCTGGACAAAGGTATATAGTGTTATAGCTTAGGTCAAGACAAACACATTTCACTATAGGAACATGAGTCTCTGGTGCCTAGTTTTCCGTCTGTCTATATGTGTTTTTTACAAAAAAATTCATAACTCCTAAACAGTTTGAGGTACAGGGTTGAGATTTTGCACAAATGTTTATTTTATTAAGACATATTTTCGATTAAAATTATACTAAAATATCATTAACCTTTTCAAAATGGCGGCCATTTAAAACATTTGATGCCAAATTCCACGAAAACCGTTAACTTTACAAAAAAATTGCAAGATACATAAAAGTTAGTCCATTTTATGTAGTTTTCAATGATACCTTATTTGTTAAGATTGCATAAAGAATTACACAGAAATTAGTTCTTTTCGTAATGCATGACCACTTTTCTCCATTTAAACAATGCTAATACTCCTTTTACATTGTTTAAATAACTTTACAATCATCTGTCATATGTCAATCAGCTGTTTTTATTACATAAACAGCTAATTGAATCATTTGTTGTTGCCATTTATGAAAGCATTGTTGTGTGAACATTACTGTCTTTACTAGTTGCTTACTATTCTTACAACAGTAAACCTAGTTAAAGTCACTATTTATTGTGTTTTTATGTTGTTAAGTTGACAGTTTTGTACTGCATGTGAGCAAAATGAATACTTACACATCAGAGGAATACTGTGACATGATCTATTTTTTTGGAATGGCTCGTGGCAATGCAAGAGGAGTGGCGAGATTGTGTGCAGAACGCTTTCCGGACAGGCAATGTCCTAATCATAAGACATTCAGTGCTGTACACAACAGAGTGAAGGAAACGGGAACCTTTAAAGTAAATATGAGTGACACTGGGCGTGACTGATCAGTTCGTAATGTTGAGTTCGAGGAACTCGTTCTTGATCGGTTTGAAAAGGATCCGTCGGTAAGTGTTAGAGTGGTATGGCAAGAACTTGGTTGTAGTAAGAACACTGTGAGGAAAGGAGAGAAACTTTACCCATATAGTTCCCAAAAAGTACAGGCCTTGAAACCAGAAGATTTTCCCAGAAGGATGAACTGCGCTCGCTGGTTTTTGGAAAAAGACTTAAACAACCCTCTATTTCTTGAAAAAGTTTTGTTTACTGACAAAGCTAGTTTCAGTAGGGAAGGCATATTTAACAACCGAACGTGTCATGTCTGGGCAGAAGAAAACCCAAATGCTATTTTTGTAGCTGGGCATCAAGAAAAGTTTTCTATTAGTGTATGGGCGGATATTATAGACAACTTCCTTGTTGGCCCCTATATTTTACCAAATCGGCTGGATTCACCAACTTACTTAGTGTTCCTTAGAGACATTCTTCCGGAGTTGATGGAAGATGTTCCTCTTCTTGTCCGAGAAAATATATGGTTTCAACACGACGAAGCCCCAGCCCACTATGGCAATATAGTCCGTGATTACTTAAATCTCACTTTTCGAAACAGTAGGATTGGTCGTGCAGGGCCGACACCGTGACCCGCTCGATCGCCCGACCTCACTCCTTTGGACTTCTTCTTTTGGGGCAGAATGAAACAATTAGTTTACCTGTAGCAAGTGAGATGGACTTAGTAGTTCGAGTGGTTGAAGCAGCCGCGATAATAAAAGAAGATGGCCCAGTTTTTAGACATGTTCAACGATCCATGGTTGATCGGTTTAGATTATGCAACCGTGTTGACGGTCGTCATTTTGAACAGTTTTTGTAAATAAAGGAGGCCTTATTGTAAATAAAGAAAGATCATAAGGTATTGTCCAATTGTATTTAATAATTACAAAAAAAAAATGTTTACATTATCACTGTTGGTTTTTATTTATTTAAAAATAAAAGTAATGTTGCTTTGCAACAGATATTTTAAACAATGAAAAAGGAGTATTAGCATTGTTCAAATTGAGAAAAGTAGTCATGCATTACAAAAAGAACTAATTTCTCTGTAAATTCTTTATCCAATCTTAACAAATAAGGTATCATTGAAAACTACATAAAATGGACCAACTTTTATGTATCCTGCAATTTTTTTGTAAAGTTACCGGATTTTGTGAAATTTGGCATCAAATATTTTAAATGGCCGCCATTTTGAAACGGTTAATAATATTTTAGTAGGCCTATAATTTTAAACAAAAATAAGTCTTAATAAGATTATAAACATGTGCAAAATCTCAATGCTGTACCTCAAACGTTTAGGAGTTATGAATTTTTTTGTAAAAAACACATACAGACTGAAAACTAGGCACCAGAGACCCATGTTCCTATAGTGAAATGTGTTTGTCTTGACCTAAGCAATAACGCTATATACCTTTGTCCAGAGAGTTACGGGACACCCTGTATAGTTTATTATCTAAATATTTTTAATAAATGTACTTTTTTATACTGAAATAACCAGGTTCCAGCTACTTTCACTTTTTTTACAAATGATTTTATATCTGTTTGTAACTTATGTTACAAGCATCTGCTACACAGTTCATATTTTTATAAATGGCCCATTATTATTCTTTTTGCGGTAGAAATAACATACTACACTTAACACAATTGACCAAACTTGGCTGCATAGAGATTTTCCTTCTAGCACCCGCCATCAAAATTAAAACACAATGCAAAAAATAGCATTTCAATACAACTACTGCTAGACCCATACTGAACATTATTACCAAACATATTAAATTTATTAACAAAATATAAACACAAATAATATAAAACAGTTCAAGTAATATTTGAGCAAACAAAGTTGTGTAACTGCTTAAATTTTTGTTTTTATTAACTTAATGTTTAACTTCAAAAAGTTAAAGTATAAATTTAAAATTAGACATTTGAGATTTTTAACAGTCTAATTGTGTTGCACTTTAGTCAGAAAGCTTAGAAAAATATCTCATTCAAATTTTAAAATCACATTTGTAAAAAAATATGTTTTAGAACAAGAGCCTGATAATGAATAAGCAGGAGAGCGAATATTCAAGCGACGCTGTTTGAGCTCTGCCCAAGTAGTGGTGAAAGTGCGAAGTTATAAACAACTCCATCATAATATGTTCCAATCTTGTGAGTTACAACCAATAAAACGGTTTTGCTTCTATCGTTTTTTAAACATTTGCAGACAATTTTATATCGTTTGGGTTAAAATTATATTCTAAAACTGCTTTCAACAGACCAAAAGTTAAAACACATAAAAATTATAAACTAATAATCAAAATAACAGGAAACGAACAGAGATAGGGCCTTCTGAATTGTTTATTCATTAATCATGTTATGAAAAACTATGAGTGGACTAACAAAATCAGAATACGATATGCAATCAATAAGAAAGCTGAATGACAAAAATACAGTGTGCAGTACCATATCAAAGTCATAGAAACCTAGCTTTTTTAAAGAAAGTTAAGTGGTAGTACCAAACGAAGTGAACTTTTAGAATACCTCTACTAAAAACATCATCTTACAGAAAAGTAAAAAGTGCTACCAAGTTATATGATTGCAAACTGGAAAGATACAGTGACTGGAGACTGTAAGACAGTTTGGGTTCAGGTTTTTTTTTAAATGTTGCAACCCAGCCGAGATAGAAGTAGGTGTATTAATACTCTAAACTTTTGTCCCCAAACTATTGTGACTGATAGACTTTAGGAATTGTATGAACTGGAAAAATACATACTGTGATCAGTACCGGGAGGCTGTTGGGTAGCTATGTTGGAAGTGGTAGGACAAGTAGGCCTATAAAACTCCGGCTTAGTGTCACGTCACGCTGTACTGAACAATGTATGTGTACCTCAACCGACGCGAAGCAGAAGAGAGAAAGTTGCACGCACACCACATAGATAAGTAATGTAGCCTATATATATAGTATCTATGGATATATACAATTTGTAGTGTACAAATATCATGCCATGATGCTGGTTATAAATTCGTGTTTTCGTACATGTTATAATAACATTAATATTTGTATATACTTTTTTTGTGTATTATTATGTGTGTGAATATTCAAAATAATTTGCAACATTAAAAAGTGAGTATTTCATTTTAAAAAGTATTTAATTTTTTTACGATTCAGTATTTATAAGCAAAAAATTCTTGAAAATTTACGCCAAAGAAATATCAACCAGTTCGGACTGCCTAAGGTTTTTTTAACAATCTTTTTATTATCTAACAAAGAATTGTTTATAATTTAAACAAATAGGACCTAATATCAGCTTCCTAACTTATTTAGACTCAAGTTTACAATGCGACCCTAGGCTAACCTATGGCAACAGAAATGCAATAATAAACAAAACCTAAAAGGTTCTAACCTATAGTATTTAGTCACAGTATGTTTACCTGCATTCAACATTTAACAGTAGAAAGTAAAACAACGTCGTTGTCTGCAAAAATATTAGGCTAGGGTCGAATAGTAAACTTACGCCCTAATTTGTAAACATAAACTTGACATGCACAGTAATACAATTAAATATTAGCTTAGTGGTAGGGATAGTTTTTTTTTTTTTTACATTGGTTGGCTCTCTTGCCACAATATGTAGTGGTGTTAAATACTGTCGAACAGTTAGTGAAAATAAAATGGTTTCTGGTACATGCCAGCTGGTAATAGTAGCTTCCATGAAATTGTTCAGATCACCTAGGACTACCAAGTATGGATACTAGGCTAATAATAGGCTATGGTCATAACACAGAGGATTCAAATATATTATTATTAGCAAAATTTTAACTATCAAAACCTAATATTAGAAATGTCTTACATGCATTTACTTATTTTATAAAACAACGGGAGGACTTTTAGAATATGACTCTTTTTTGAAACAGCTGAAGATCTATTTTTACAAAAGTAAGAAGTGCTACCAACAGGGTTGCCAAACGTCCCGGATTTCAAGGGACAATCCCGTATTTTAGGATTTTGTCCCGCGTCCCGGGAAACTTTCGTACGGGACGCCAAAAGTCCCGTATTTTGCAAAAATGATTAATTAACAAGCTGAAGTTGGGTGCACTGCGGTCAAGTTCAGTTGAAATGTTGAAAATGAATGCGCGCACAGCCATAGCACAGCAGTCGACAGCACAGCTGAGAGGTGAGTCAACTCACCGACGTCAAACTATGAACAAGTGTTTGTTCTTTGTTTTTCTTTTATGATTAAAACTAAATTACTTATTGAACATGGCAAGTGGTAGTGGTAAGGGTAAGCGTTCAAAATATAATAGTGACATTAGTGATGGGCCGAAAAAAAGGTTATGTGTTTTTAGGGCTGAATGGATGAAGGAGGAAGAATGGATTAGGCCCAGCCCCAACAACCCCAATAAGGCACGCTGCATGTACTGCAACAAGGACTTTTCAGTTGGCCATGGAGGTCGCAGTGATGTAACGCAACATGCTCAAGGTGCCGAGCACAAGAAAAACTAAATAACTGTGTCATCTAACAGTAATATGTCTAAGTTTTTCGCTCCAAAAAACTCTTCCGAAAGTGATAAAACTGCCTTAATAGAGTTGTCTACGGTGTTTCACACTGTGAAACATAATTTATCCTACAACTCTATGGACTGTGGCAATAAATTAGCCACGAAGTTTTTTGATGACACTTAAGTGGCCCCCAAGATTTCCTGCGGCAGGACAAAGGCCGAAGCAATAACTACTAATGTTTTAGGCCCTATATTTCAAGAAACGCTGACAGAAGACCTAAAGGTAAATACCGAATATTTTTCCGTAAGTACTGATTCCTCAAACAAGGGCAACAGAAAATTCTACCCTGTATGTGTACAATATTTTACTAAACAAAATGGAGTTTGCAGCAAACTGTTAAATTTTGTTGAACAAGGTTCTGAAACGTCTGATTCAATAGTGCATTGTATAACCAGTTCTTTGAATGAGGCAGGCTTGGACTTACAGTCAGTGTCAGCTTTTTCGGTTGATAATACGAATGCTAATGTTGGAACAAAACGATCAGCTTATACTCTTCTCAAAGAACAAAATAAAAACTTGCTGAAGGCTGGCTGTTTAGCTCATGTAGTTAACAATGCATTTCGACATGCTGTTGATAAATTAGACACCGACGTAGAAAGTGTAGTTTTAAAAATATATTCACATTTTTCTCTGTCATCTGCGAGACGTACAGAGTTAAGTAATGGAGTTTTTTGACTTTGTTAACTTGGAATTCAAAGAACTGCTGAAACACATCCCAACACGGTAGCTGAGCCTAGTTCCTGCTATTGATAGACTAATTAAGTCTTGGCCTGCTCTGATGTCTTATTTTTTAAGTCAGGGAGAAGATATTCCAAAATCCTTACGAAAGCTGTTGCTTTTGAGTGACGAGAGCACAATCGAGACTTGTGAAACTAATGACATTGTAATAGTGTTTCATTTCCTCAGCAACGTATATCCAGTTTTTGAAGTTGTCAGTAAAAAACTACAAAATGATAGCACAACTGCAGCTGAGATTTATGATGTTATGGCTAAGATGGTAAAGCAGCTAGAGACCAGGTTTGAAGACAAGTTTTACAGAGTTTTCGTTACAAAGGCAATGAAGCAGTTAGATGAGAAAAAACAGAATGATCTTTCCAGAGGATTCCAGGAGTTTTTGGAAACAGCAGTGAAATACTTAAAAAAGTGGTTTGACTTCACTGACGAAAATCCTTTTATGTTTTGAAATCATTAGCTTTAAACCACAAGCTCCAGTTTACTGACTTGTCAGTTGTTGTAGAGAAATTAAACCTTGAAAACAAGGTATCTGTTGACAACCTATAAGATGAGTAAGATGAGTTTTCTTTGGTAAAAGACTGCCTGGAAATTTTGGTTGCTGAAAAGGACATGAGTGTGGGTAGTAAATGGAAAATGCTGTTTCAGAAAAGCTCTGAGAAGTTGCCAAACTTATTCAAAGTTGTCTCTTTTTGTTTAAGTATTCCACCATCTAATTCGTTTGTTGAACGAGTTTTTTCACACATGAACTTAAAATGGACTGATTCAAGAAATAGGTGCTCTGTTCAATTAATCAAATCAGAACTGATAGTTGCAATCAACTCTCTTTAAGCTGCAACGAGTTTTTTGACAATCTCAAGAAGAGTCAAAACTTAAAGAAAATTGTCAATGCTGTAAAATCAAGTTCAAAGTACGACTTTTTGAACAAATAATTTTAACTTGTCTTAATTTGAATAAATTGTCAAATAAAATTTAAAAAATATTGTTTTATTTCACACAATCCTGGTCAAATAAATAAAACGTAGACTATATCTTTAATTGTTTGTAAGTGTTATACTTAGGCTAAAACGCTTAGAAACAAAGTCAGTTTTTCAAAAATTTTCCGGAGGAGCAAATCTTCCCCAGTAATTAGTGTCCCTTATTTGGTCAGTAAACATTTGGCAACCCTGGCTACCAACTTATAAATTATTACAAACTGGAAACATTCAGTAGGCTAACTGGAGACTGTAAGTTAGGTTAGTTCTTAAAGGTTAAAATCTAACCATGATACCATGATAAAGAAAGTAGTGTTATTGTTAATTTCGCCAATAATGATCACTGTCAAATTCCTCTAGTAAAAATTATGAATAACAACAATACTGATAAAATATATTTACCCAGTGTTAATCATTGTTTTTAAAATATGTAAACGGACAATCTCCTTAAAATTCTATGTTTACAGTATATCTATAAGTTTATTTAAAGAGAAATTAGCAAATATCAATCACACAAAACTACACCTAACCCAAAATTTGTGTTGTCATACCAATCACTGGGATCACCTGTTTTTTCTATTTCTATTTACCTAAAAACTTTAATCAGCTGTTTTCTAACGTACTGATAAAACTTCTTTCTGCTAAAACCGAGATGTACTGTAACTGTAGACCATTTACCAATCCTATGTTTTTTATTCAATGTTAAGTTTTTTTTATCTTAGTGACATTTAATTCAATCTTCCTAAAATGTACAAAAATCAATTTAGAATGTTAAACATTTAATTCAAATGATTGGATTGTTAATAGCAATGAGCCTGTTTCAAGTGTAATACTATATAATACTTTTTCCAATCTAATTATTTTTAATATAGGACTGTTCAGAGAATACTACTGTTCTTATAATTTTAAACACTTAAGAAAAACATGTTCTGGTCCACAAATTGTTGCAATAATTACTAAAAGTAGGGAAAGAAACAGCTCTCAAACATTTTGATGAGACTAGGTTGCATTATGAAGTAAGGTATGGTGTCATCAATTTATTTTCTTAACAGTTTGCTTAGGCCGGCCGCACACTGAGAGAGCATTCTGCTCAAAGCAAGTACTCTACAGCAAAATGTTTTACCGAATACTAGCCTTCCATGTATTCAAATGGGACGCCGCAGACAGAACAAATGCTGTACAACGCTCTACAACACCATAGAGCACTCGAAGCAGTGCAGGACGCCTAGTTCCCGATTGAACACAATAAAACAAAATGCTCAGAGCAAAAAATCAACCTGCCCATGTGCAAGCCTTCCTCACACATCTTTGTGTAAACTACTTAAGTCCAGTCAAACCGTCTCCGGGGATGCCTATTTCAGGGAAAAAATATAGAAGTTTTTTTCTCACTCGTTCTATATGTTTTTTGGGGTACTGAATCCGAATTTCAACTTTTCTACTTCCCACGGATATGGCTTCACAACAAAAATCGCAGAAAACCTCAAAACTTTTGACTTTTTTTAAAGTGATTTGCTAAAAAGCCATAAAACTATGCACTTTTCGAGGTAGACATATACAAAATTAAAGTACATTAAATTTCGTAGTTCAGTGAATCTTCTTCAGTAAAAGGAACTAGTTCACCAGGAGTTCAGAACGTAGCGAGTGATGATTAAAGTAATACATAATACATAGCATTGAATGCTTTCCAATCTACTGACGTCGGCAAAATAATAGTAAAACATAATGTGTACCTAACATGTGTAACATGTGTGTAAGCTGCAAAATATTACATAAAAATGTTTCTTTATTTTTACAAATTTCTTGAAATGACATGATAATTAATAAATCTTGTTAAATGTTACTGTTTTATTTTCTTACCTACTTTTGAGGCTTATGGTTGACAATTTATGTTAATGGAATAATTTCTGTTTACATATAACAATTAAATGATGTTTTATTAATAATCGAAATAAGCCAAGTTTATATGGTGTGAAATATATATACACTGAACTGAACAGTACACAAAGTGTATGTGTGTGTCTGTAATGTGTGTTAGTGTATGTATGTGTTCTGTAAGGTTTTTATGTAAAAAATGACTGACGAAGCAGTAGCGGATCAACCCTGATTGAAGCAGCAAAACTGGTAGGATCAAAGAAGAAATCGTGTACGGGATGACGTAAGTTAAAAAAAAATATTTGTAACTATTTTATATGCCTATATATATGAGTCACTTATTAAAGTTAGAATAAAATTGTAATTATTTATTGAAACATTTCATAATTTCAAAATGAAACAAATACAGTACAAATTTGTAAATACATGTTGCTATGGTAATGAATGTAAATGTGTTGGTTCATCAGTCTAGCTAGGCCTAACTTGAAATTATTTTGTGTTTAATTTTAATTTTATGTATTTCTGATGAACTGTTATGTACAAATATTAGCTTTCTGCACTTCATCATTTAAACTTTAACTGTGCCAAATTTCATACTCCTCCGTCGGCGTAATTTTTACGAACAGCTGTAGAGCGTAACGGAATAGAGCGTTTCAGAAAATACGTGACGGTAAAATCCGATTCAAAAACTATAAGAACATTAATGTAAAGTATATTAAATTATAATACGTACGTACTAGTTTATGTAGACCCTACATTTATCACAATAATAAAGTCTAAACGCCAAGGAAAATGTATATCAAATTGTTAATAATAGATATTTGTTCTTTACCGTAATCAAATTATGAATTATGAACGCAATGAAACTCGGGCATCGAATTCTTATCGTTACAATAAATCGAAAGTGTGAGTACTGCTTACATGCAACGATTTCTTGTCCAATGTTCATTGATGAATATTATTTTACTTTTGATAATTCTTTCTTATAAACCATACGCAATGCATTATTTTTTTTTAACAACAGTGTTTCTGTCTGCCAACGGATCAAACTCCTTGTATTTTTGAACGAGCGCTATGTGCGCAAGGTCTTTTTTATTATTGTCGGAGTATTCTTTGCCCTTCTTTAGTCGCGCTGCGTAGCGTAGCGATGTAGATGTGCGCTAATCCATTATTGTACGAATGTTACAAAAAGTCAAGCTGTGCCACGTCGAGTGACACGCGTCCCAATATGCGCCTAGCCTAATGGGCCACAAGCAGGTAAAACTCCGATATAATTTAATAAATTCAGTCAAGAACTCTCGAGGAGTTTGAGCTGCCTTGCTATCAATTGAATAAAAACAACACAAGATAAAAAAAAAGCACGTAAAACGGAATCAACGAACTAGTGCGACAACCTTTCTGGGGAATGGCCCATGCAAACTGAGTCAAATCGTAGCGATAAATGGGCGCTACTTGCTTACACGTTCCAATTTATCGTTACGATTCACAAACATTTATGCCGGCCATCACCAACCATCCAATCCAATTCCAATAAATCGCTACAGTCTCCTGTTTACACGCTACGATAAATTATAACGATTTGATTGTTACCGTAGCGTGTAAACGGGGTTTATATACTTTTAAGAGAGCCGGAAATTGGACGAGTCCTTCCTTCATGCTTTACATCACCGGATGTAAAAGAAAGAAAAAAGTGAGCTCTTCGGAACTACTGAGCTACTATCTTGTTGATCTCTGAAGTACAGATTCAGATCATTCGGTTTAGGGGTTTAGGCGAAGTGAGCCAATCTTCTGAACGGCTCCTTCATAACACAAGTGTACACAATACACAATATTTATAGCTGGAGCTGGCATACTGTGATATATGTGATAATGTTATTGTAGGTTCTAGCTTTGATTATGGACGTTATGTATAATCAAGGGTTCTAGGTTGTTCTGTGGTAATTATTAATGCAGAACTAGCAAAAGCACGCACAATAAAGTAATTCATTTCCGTTACTCTGTTGCAATTGCAAGTAATAAGTAATAATGGTTTATTTAAAGATTTAAACTATATTTATTAAGTTTAATCGGTGTTGCATTTTAGAAACAAATAATAGCCTACTAATTTGTTGTATTTCAAAACTTAATCTTAAAAAAAATAGTACTGTGAATTATAACTTTCTCTTAAAAATAATCTACACTTTGTCTAGTCCATATCAAAGTATACTGGAGACTAGGACTTTAATCTGTAGTAGTAAACTTACGTTATTAAATTTAAATCCAAATAATAATTCATCATATATTTGCAATGGAGAAGAACTTGGAACTCTGCATTGAAGAAATGTAAGTAAGATAGGGTTCTAAACGGCCGAAGGCATAAATTTACTATTCGACCCTCAGCTGATATTTTTGCATACAATGACATTGTTTTACATTCTACTGTTAAAATGTTGATTACAGGTAAACATATTGTGACTAAACACTATAAGTAAGTTAGGGCGTAACTTTACTGTTCGACTCTAGCCTAATATTTTTGCAGACAATGACGTTGTTTTACATTCTACTGTTAAATGTTGAATACAGGTAAACATACTGTGACTAAATAGGTTAGAACCTTTTAGGTATTTTTTTAATAAATTTTTGTGCATTTCTGTTGCCATAGGTTAGCCTAGAGTTGAATAGTAAAGTTGCGTCTAAGTTAGAACTTTAGGCTATTAAAAAAAAAATTATTCTTGCATTTCTGTTGCCATAGGTTAGCCTAGGGTCGAATAGTTGTTTGTCCTTTCACTCAAAGTATCAAAAATATGGTATCCAGTTGGTACATCTTTATAACGTTACTCGGACATACTGACAACATTCGTTTGGTCCCTTCGATGCCGCTATAACCAAGTTCAACTGTATTTTAAATATAGGTTATTATTGAATTCCTTGACAAAATAGGATTTCCTGTGGATATTTACAGTGACTTGTGTAAGGACTAGTAAGGTCCAATTCCTGTCAGGTATTTGTGTCTAACATCTTGTTACTTTATACAATGATAAATATATTTATTATAACTTGGTAACATTTGATTAAGGTAGTTATTCAATATCTTCACTATAAAGCAACTTTAGTTGGTATCCCAGAATCTTACTGAAATGGTTGTTAGACAATTTATATGATCTTCACGTTTAATTAATGCCCAAGGGTAAAACACATTTTTCCATAAAAAAAATTGTTTTTAACCCTAGAAGGGTACTCTTATTTTTTAGTCTCTTAAAGGTACTCATGAGTAAAATTTACGCACAATGTACAAATACGTTTGTAATATCTACAACTTAAGTATATATTTGTAGTTTTTGTGCGTATTTTTTTTTATTTTGTTTTTTTGTTTTTAGGATTATATTTTTTTCATTTTATATTTTATTTTATAAATTTACATGTAATAATGTTTTACAAAAATTTTTTTTTACAATTTATTACTTTGAATAAATACTAGTGATTACATATTGTAAACCTTATTGGATAATAACACTAGTGTGCTGTTTTTACATTTTAATGTGGAATGAATGAAAAGTATTAGAGTTACACAAGAGAACATACTATTATTATATGAGAAGACGTCTTAAAAGAACTAGGTCTATTAGTAAAGATTAGAAAGTAAAGAGATAAAACTAGTAATATAAAAACAAGCTACAACTACAAAAATAAATAAGCATATTGTAAATCAATTTACTTTGTTTACTGTTCTCTTCTTACACACAGTCCCTTCAGCTTTTACAGCGTGTTCATGGCAAATGGGCTTACCACACCTACAGTAAGTTGTGGTAAACCTCCGCTTTGAGTAGTGGCAATAGAAACAATATTTTCTTGGCCCCTGTTGGCTTCATCTACGTTGACTGGTCTCTCTGTGGTTCCTAAAAGAGACATTATTGATTTTCTTAAAGACGATTTCATCGTAGGGTACTTTTGAAGCCTTCTGTTTTGCCAGTTTT
>JAGFPH010000865.1:59570-70454 GCA_018207615.1 Philaenus spumarius
TTTTTTTTTACAATTTATTACTTTGAATAAATACTAGTGATTACATATTGTAAACCTTATTGGATAATAACACTAGTGTGCTGTTTTTACATTTTAATGTGGAATGAATGAAAAGTATTAGAGTTACACAAGAGAACATACCATTATTATATGAGAAGACGTCTTAAAAGAACTAGGTCTATTAGTAAAGATTAGAAAGTAAAGAGATAAAACTAGTAATATAAAAACAAGCTACAACTACAAAAATAAATAAACATATTGTAAATCAATTTACTTTGTTTACTGTTCTCTTCTTACACACAGTCCCTTCAGCTTTTACAGCGTGTTCACGGCAAATGGGCTTACCACACCTACAGTAAGTTGTGGTAAACCTCCGCTTTGAGTAGTGGCAATAGAAACAATATTTTCTTGGCCCCTGTTGGTCTTCATCTACGTTGACTGGTCTCTCTGTGGTTCCTAAAAGAGACATTATTGATTTTCTTAAAGACGATTTCATCGTAGGGTACTTTTGAAGCCTTCTGTTTTGCCAGTTTTTCATCAATTCCCTGTGCAATGAGAGCATGTAATTGATTCGTGACAACGGTTTCTGGCCTCTAGCGTACATATTGTGGACATAAATGACGTACGCATTTATGGAGCTGATATTAATCATATTGAAAAAGAAACACAATGGCCATCTCTTGGTTTTACGGCAATGATTCATGTTCTGACACATTTGGTCGAAGGAGTCGACCCCTCCTTTAGTACTATTGTATACATGAACTATTTCAGGTTTCTTAGTTTCTTCGTTCATAACTGGTGCTCCATGCATACTTGAGACCAGTAGTACCAACTTTTTTTTGTTGGGCTTGAATGATACTACAGACATGTCTTGGTGAAATAAGAAGAGTGAAGTTGGTGCATTTCTGTCCATAAATTTCTTGTCAGTAGCCTCTGCTGGTAGCTCAGGTTTGTTTTTTTTAATGGTGCCTACAACAGTGAGCTTATGCTCATGTAGAAGATGACGAACTAGAGGAACACTGGTAAACCAGTTGTCCAATGTGATATTTCGGTTCGACCCTTTCACAGTTTGGATTAGTTCTTCTACAAAATATGTTCCAGCCGGAACCTTGGGTGGATAAGTTCCTTTACCTAAGTACGGTTTGGCATCAATCATATACTTAGTGCCACTATCGCAGCACATAACAATTTTCATGCCATACTTGTTGGGTTTAGAGAGAATGTACATTCTGAATGGGCACCTCCCTCTAAACCCAACAAGCTGCTCATCAATTGTGAGATAGCTGCCAGGTTTATAGTTGTTCCTGCAGTTTGTTAACAACATTTGCCAAATGTCAAAGACTGGTGCTAGTTTATTATTTTCTCTTCTAGTTGCTCTCGTTTGCCTATCATCGAACCTGAGGCAGTTCAATAAAAATTTGAATCTTCGTTCAGAAGTAGTGCACCTGTACCTTTCTCCACAATAAGACGTGTCAAACATTAATATTGTTGTTAAATGGTTGTCCGAGGAATGCTTCTAGTTCTTCCATTTCCAAATCTGACAGTGCTGAATGGTTTGCTTGAGCATAATTCTCTCTTTGAATTCTAATTTCACTGTTTGTATTCTTTAGAATCTCTTCCATAATGTTTTGAGTAAAAAATAATTTAAACGAGCTGGCTGCAATGAGTGCATTTTTAGCTTGCAGTGTTGTGCCAGGACGAATGTGAACTATGTCACGAGCTGGAGTCTTTCCATGGGATGACTCGATCTGTTGGGTTTTCCATAAAAAAGTGGTATCTTTTCCCAACAAGGTATCTGCGTCCATTGAAATAATTGGATTGATTTCTTCGACTTCCTCACAGTTTTCTTCTTTATTTCTTGCTTTTTTTTTAGGGTTTGCTTCTTTTCTACGTTTTTCTTTAGGTTTCTTGCTTTTCAGACTCCCTTTGCGCTTTTTTCCTTCATTGTTCTCCCTACATAACTGATTTGAGTCGCTTTTTCTTTCTTCTACGTGTTTTATTATATCAACCATTTCTTCTTCATATGTTTCTAGCTCGTCTTGATCTGGAATATATTCGGGATCAGCGTCACTATCATAAATATTTTCTTCGTAACTATCCTCTTCAATATTGTCATCTTCTTTGTCTGACGACGAGTCAAACAATTCATCAAGAATGTCTTCATCATTTCTCAGTGGCAGACTCATTTTGAAATCAAACCTGAAAAAGAACATTCATTGATAAAACCAAGATTGATTTAGTTATTTATTGTTTTATCAAAATAAATAAAACCTGTAAAAGTTCAAACTTGACTGGTTTTGGTATTTCTGCGTAAGTATTACGTATAAAAATGAATGTGTTTTGGTGCTTATGAGTAAGATTTACACACACAAATTATCGTTTAAAGGTACTGATGAGTAAAAATTACGCACATCTTAAATACAAATCTAAAACAACCATTAACTAACCTGCGCAGAGGTCCACCTCCAACAACAGCCGATTCGGCACTGACGGAGGGCAGCACTGCTAGGCGGCCAGACACCAGGGTTGACGCGGGACAAAGCAGGGAGAAAAAATTTCCCGCATATGCGTAAAAAATACGCACAGTACCTTTCTAGGGTTAAGTAATATAGAGTATTATTTAATATGTATTTTTTTTTTTTATGTTCCAGGATCCAAGGTGAAGATATAACTGGTGTGTTGCTAGCAGATAAAAGAGGATTATGTCTTGCAGGTATATAAATATAACAAGTGGGGGGAAAATAACTGTATACTTACGTATTAAATTTCAACAAACCATTTATTTTAAATGATACCAATTATAGGCCTATGGTTCTTTTTACGTGTTCAACACGTAGGAACATTTTGGGAATTAAAAAAACATGTCTTTTCCACTTTTGTTTGTAGTTGCTGTAACATTTTAAGCCATGAGAAATGATAAAAGGGGTTAATTTGTATATATATATTGAAACATAAGATTCTGGTTTTTTAGTAAACAGCAGAAAATGTAAGTCTCAAAATTTGTTAAATAGCCTAGAATAACTACAAAATTTCTTAACAGAATGATCAGTTTGGAAAATTTAAAATAACTTTGTACCGGTAACCTTAGAATATTGAACAATCAAATTATACATCTAAAACCTACCTTTCTTTTAAATTCGACCTACCTTTTATTTATTTTAAATATATAAAACATTACCTTTCAAAAATCAAAGGTTATAACCTTATAAGGAGAGTTGGTTATAACCTAAGGCGATTTAGTTAAGAACCTTTTCACAAGTCCTATGTATATTTATTCCATGTTTAGATCATTAATTTTATTAAAATCAAAATAATATTGTATGTTTGTAAATATAAAGAACAACTAAATGTAATGTAAGGTAGGTTAATAATTTGTAAAAACAAAAACAAGCTAGTTCAGATGTTGAAATGTGAATGTGATCGATCAATGAATTCGCGAAATGAACAGTGCGTAGTTTAGTGGTGTCTATCGAACGATTATGCATCCGTATCTAAACAGTGATGGATTTTTTTAAAAACACAATAGATAAGTGAATATTTTATTAAAATCTATTTTAAAATACACAGTTTTAACCCTCAAAGTGCTTCTACCTGTTCAGACCATTTGAAAGTGCTAGCGTCGCACAGTGCAATAGTCCGTAAAATCGATATATCTAAGCTAATAGTTAGGCCTATTGGATAAACTTACCCTTCACATAGAATGAAAGTAAATTGAATTCTCTATCTAGTAGGCAGTGCAAGTTGGTCATCTTTGAAAGAAAAAAAGTAACATATGACAATATTGTCAGCTGCAAGCTGTGGTTTGTGTAAAAACTACGCAACTGACTAAGGTCCATAAAAAATTTTTTTCTGTACATATCTTATTATATTATTATTATATTAGACATTTACCATTTGTGGACTTGCATATTAGTGACCAAGATGGACTCAACATGGTTTATTTGTGAAATGGTATACAAATACTTATTCACGTACACTGTATAATACATTTTCTAAAAAATTACCAAATATGATATTTTTTAAATTTTAGTAAATGTTTTAGATTAACTAGCTAGTTTTTTTGTGATATATTTCTTATTCAGAACTAAAATTAGAACAATTTGTATATTTTGGAATTTACATTACTACATTATCAAGACCATCTATGTGCCTACAAATTAAAAAATATATAAACAAATTTTTTACTCCAACACTCTAAGGACGTCATTTTTTAACACCAAGTGGTTAAGTGTTTTATTTTATGTTGTAGAAGATGTTGTTATGAACAATTTGATATATAATACATGCTATTTAAATATATTCTTTCATATAAAAAATATATGAACTAACAGTGCAAGATGCTCAAAAATGGCCCAGCACTTTAAAGTGATTTAATTAGCACTTGGAGGGTTAAACTCCTAATGAACATAAAATATTGTAATTGAAAGAAATATGAGTAAATTGAAACTATTATAAAAATATTAACATTTATGCATGTTCAATGCCTTAAAGTACATAAGCTATGGCAAATGTACAACGTATGGCCGTGACCCAGTGTAGCCCGCGATTGTTACAAAATGAACACCAATTGGCATTCTTTCGTCACACCTCAAGAAGTTCAGACGTATTAATTTTTATTCTGAAGAGTTTTAAATTTTATGAGAACAATTTTAAAAAAGAGAGCACCTTGAAGAATAAACAAATTTGTATGGTAAAATAGCAAAAGACTAACCTACTTTAAGAAATATTGATTCCTATGAAAGCATCTATAGGTAATGTTTGACCTAGTTTTTCAGCAGCATTTATAAATTGAATCTAAACGTTTTCAAATCATTTTAAATATTTTAAAACATATTGAACACTATAACTACTGCAATTGACTGCATAAATACTCTTTATGATTAGGCCTATATGTCTTAAAATAAGAAGCCTATAATAGAATCAATTTTGTTAATTTTAAGCTATAGAATTTCAATTGCTCATTTCATAAAAAGCCAGGATCAGTAACTTGAGATTAAAGAGTTCTAAATAATATAAAAGCATAATAAATATAATAAATTGTAAATATACTAAGTGCTCTAAAAGGCTGTTAACCCTAGAACCGGCAGATCGCACGAAACGTGCGATCATGACAACACATTTGTAACGCGTGATTTTATTGAATATTTGACCCACTAAAAATCTTTCAATCTCAAAAAGACAAACACCATTGGAAAGGTAATGTTTCAAACTTTATTTTTTGTATTTACAATTTCTTTCTAAAACGTATATTTACATACGTAATCATCGTTGCAGTTTATTAGTTTTCTAAAAATCAATCGGCGCCCGAAAATTCATACAAAACATAACGAAATTACTCAACTTTTGTCAATCTCTAAAACCCGCCCAGTAGGTTGTCTTAGTTAAGTCTATGTATCGATGGATTCATCACAATTTCCCCTATCCAAAACTTTTTTCAAATTAAAAATCGGACCAATAATATTGAAGTTAGAAGTGGTTTTGTAGACCCTTGCAATTGGTCAGTTTTCTAACCAATAAACAGAGTTATTTATTTCACGTGATTTCTGTATGACCTCAATCGTTTTTTATAGATAGTTTGGTATCTTTGTAAAGATAATTCTTCAAGCTAACTTCCCCTGTAAACCAAATATGCTATATTTGAACAGTTTATTGTGTATTAACGTGGGAAAGTGACTGCTAATACGGTCTCACCTAACGTTCAAATCTGTAGCGTAACGGACTTTTATAACATAGGGAGACATACAAGAATGCGCACGCATCTTGTACAGACGAGAGTTTACTATATTTTTCTAACTTTTGTTATTCAAATATTTCTAAGTCAAACACTTTTATGAAAAGATAATTTACAAGTATACAGTTCAGTTCTTTGATTTATTCTCTACACTTTGTTATAATAACATTTTATTTTTGGGCACAGCATATATTAGTAAATTACGTTTCTAACTTGGCATACTTTTTATAGCAGACTTGTAGTAAGAACATAAAATCTCGTGTTTTCAAAATAAGAAATTTGAAAATGTTAAATGTTTTTATACAGTTCTATTTAGAACTAAATTACGAAACTTTTTTACATTTATGGAAAAAATTACAAAAAATGTTTACTACTTTTTATGTAGACTTAAAGTTGAACTTTTATTTTTCGTAACTGAACAATTTTTGTTTCTTGAGCTAATAACTTTCTAAATTTTACATCTATAATTTTTTTACTGGTATATGCGAATTCTTTGAACCTTTCTCTACAAAAAAGCTATGGAACACTTTTGGATTGGGGTTAATTTACTATTTTTGGCGAATTTTTGAATAAATGCTTGCACACGCCAAAAAATCCATTTTCATTAACATTGCCGGTTCTAGGGTTAAACTGTAGGAAAAAAAAATTAATTGTCTTAAAATTTCCTTTGTTCACAATAACTGACTTATTTCAATTATTTAACCCACTAACGGCCATACGACACCACGACACCATGTTTCACGGCGCAAACGCAACAATCTAGACAATGGCGAAAAATTTGCATATATTTGCATAAACGATAATTTAACCCACTTAAAATTATTCAATCGTAATAAAACTGGCACCATTGGGAAGGAAATGAATTAAACTTCAATTTTTGTATTTACAACTTTTTCGTAAAACGTATATTTACATACGTAATCATCGTTTTAAAATATGCATATCGGGCTACAGCTATTTCCGCGCGCGAATCTGCATACAATTGTACTGTTAATTCCCACTGTTTAAACGTATTTCTCCGCCTACACTAATATTCCTTTGGCATTTATAACGATACCATGGGATTCGTCATGATTTCATCTTTCTGTTGGTGTCTTCCAATCAGATGTCACAGTACAATTACTGTTTCAGTGAAGAGATACTGTAAACCCTTGCGATTGGACAGTCTCTCAACCAATAAACAGGCCATTTTGTCAACAGATATTGTAAAGGCTACGCCTTATCTTTTGACAGATTTATTGACACCATTTTGTAGAGGAAAGTCTGTAGTTTCGAACGGTGCCAAGTAATCCAGATATAACCGGTTTTGTGATTGTCTAGACAGCAGTGGAAAGTGACGTTCTGGTGAGATCGCCTAGGGCGTTTGTTCCCACGCTATTCAAATGACGCGACCCACATGCACGTGTTGACTCGGGAGTTATTATTCGACTGATGTCTTTTTGTTATTCAGATAAATGTAACTCAAACACTTTTGTGAACTAAGGAAAGACAAGTACACCGTTCTTTTCTTTGATTTATCCTCTACACTTTCTTATAATAATATTTCATTTTTGGTCAAAGCATATATTAGTAAATGACGTTACAATCTAGGCCTAGGTAGGTACCAGTTGTGTACTTGAAACATAAAAACTGTTTTTTTCAAAATAAAAAATTTGAAATTGATAAATGTTTTTATACAGTTCTATTTAGAACTAAATTACGAAACTTTTTTACGCTTACTGTTTACTATTTACTCCATGTTTACTATTTTTTATGTAGGTCTAAAGTTGAACTTTTTCCTTTCGTTACTGAACATTTTTTGTTTCTTGAGCTAATAACTTTTACAATTTCAAAATAAACTAATTTTTAGTGGCATATTTGAATTCTTTGAAGTTTCTTCTACAAAAAAGCTATTGAACAAATTTGGATTGGGGTTCATTTACTATTTTTGGCGAATTTTTAAAAATATGCTTGCAAAACGCTAAAAACGGGCTGGCCAATTTTAGCTTTAACCGTGGCCGTACGTGGGTTAAGATACATAATAGAGTAAGTTTTTCAAAAGTAAAATCAAATATTTTTTAAATACTAACACGTCGTAGTATTATATTGCATTTTCTTCATTTGAAGAGTTTACAATATAGTACAACCCATTTTGTACTATTTAATGAATTCAAATAACCTCAAGCTGCAACAGCTGTTTTAAATTGTTTAAAACTACATATGGCAGTTTTTAAGTTTTAGCAAAAATGTTCCAGCTTTTAATGTCTTAGCTAAAAAGGTTATTCACCTCACTTTAAACAAGTACTAAGACTAAAAGCTTTTGCTTAGTCTTTATTCAACTGACCTATTATTACTCTATTTTAGTCTATCATCTCACATGTCTAGATATTGTATGTTCGTTTTTGTTTAAAGTTTCAGGAAGTGCTAAAGCTGACAGTACTGGTGTCATTTCAGCTATAGCACATCAAATTTCAAAACTGGAACCCTCTTCACCAGCTCCTGTAATTTTATTGGAAGGGGATACCAGGTATTCTTCATTTGTCATAAAGAATTGATTAATTAACAGTGAAATATGCCATTTAATTTGCAAACTCTGTTTTTAATGGATTTATATATCTACGAGATGTGATAAAAAATATGGTGAATAATTTTATTGCAAATAAAGTTTTAATAGTATTAATCTTCTTCAAAGTACTGTCATTGGCTATCACTGTACTTGTCCCAACGTTGAATCCATGACTGAAAGCATTTCTGGAAGGCTTCTTTCAAAAGGTTTACTGCTGCTGGATTTTGGCCATCTCAATGTCGGGAACAGGGCCGGATTTCCCAATAGACCCAGGCCTATGGGCGCAAGCTCCCAGGGGGCGCACGGTCGAGAGAAAAAAAAATTGTTTCAGTCCCACAAACATGAGCTCACTATTTAATATATAAAATTACTAAAAGTGTTTTAAGACTGCATTTTGTTAAGCCCAGAACCAAGTAAATTACTCAAAAAACTTGCATTGATAAAATTACATCGTGGAGTGATGTTTAAGCAATTAACATATAGGCCTGATATAATTTTTTAATAAAGGTTTTGGGGAAGTAACTTTAACTAGACTAGGGGGAGGACAAAATTATTGGGCCTAGGGGTGCCAAAATGCTAAATCCGGCCCTGGTCGGGAATGGTGTCAAAATGTTTTCCTTTTAGCATATTTTTTATTTTTGGGAAGAGCCAGAAGTCTAAATCTGGTGAGTAAGGTGGATGTGGACAGACAGGAACACTTTTTCCGGCCAAAAGCGACTTGTGGCACAACGCTGCACCAGAAGACGATCCTTAAATTTTCCTGCAAATTGAGACATGATTTCTCTTCTGTTCATGAGTTAAAACTCTGGGAACAAATTTTGCACTCGCTCGTTAATTTGCAACTAATCGCTTTAAATGCTTTGCATGGACCACGAGATGTTACATTCTATGGTAAGTTCTTGAATAGTCATTTGCCTGTTTTAATGAACAAGTTTGGCTACTTTTTCATCTGTTTTTAAGGTCGAAGGACGTCCCGAACATCCCTCGTCTTCATCCGACTCATTTTCGCTTTTAAACAGTCTTCAGAGTTACCACATTATCACCATATACTGAAGTTAACATTTCATGAGCTTCTTTGGCTTCTTTTTGCAACTTGAAACAAAATATAATGTTAATACGTTGTTTGAAATCCTTGATGCACAACAGACACGGTAAACACAACCTCACTCTAGCGGCTCTGGAAGCTGACTGACAAGTCAGAATGTGTTCAAATTTGACACTGCTTTTCTCAACAGATCAGACTATCGAACATATTTGATCAAATAGCATCACCAGTTGCTGCAATATTCACCATACTTTTTTATCACACCTCGTATATCAGGCTAATACCACTTATCACGGTTTCTCCAAATCCACCAACGGGTTACAATGAAACTTGGCTCACAGCTTCTTCTAGAATCCTAAATGCTTGTTAAGAAACGGTTTAAAAAAATTCAACTTCTAACATTCAGAAGTTTTATCGCAAAATGATAGGTACCAAATAAATGTTTAAAAATTTTACATTTGAAGGTTTAGCATGAAACAATTATTTAGAAGTAATAATGTGTAGGCCCTACTTTAAAAATTTTTTCAGAAAGATAGTTTTTGGCATAAAATGTTTTATTAAAGACAGCCATATTATGTCAACTGTTTTAAATTTGTAGGCTACTTTTTAATGTCATATTCTTGTTCAGCAACCTCAAAAAAACCCTATCATTTCCATTCTACTTATTAGCCTGTGTATAGCCTGTCCCATGTGTTGTGCAGCCTTATAGTTTGAAATGCAACTCAAAATTATTGTAGAGAACAAAAAACAATTAATGTCACCATCGTATATGGAAAGTATATGGAAACAACAGTTTATGTCAGGCAGAGAAAATCCATAAAAAAGATTTGATTAGTCATTTATGACTAAGGTCTCAAAATATCAAAAGGAGAATCACATTATAGAAAATCAAACAAATATTCTATTTTAATACATTTTATGAAGTAAAATGGGGTAGTTAATACACTGTTTTTCTGTAAATAAATTATGAGCTTTAATGCCAAAAATAGTACACAAATATATTATTTTAGTTGCATTATTTAATATTGTTATCATTTGTGTGTGTGATTGTATTAAGATAATTATTTTTCTTTGCTTTTAGAATAACATACATTGATCTAGACTAAGGAACATGTTTTTAAATTCTGTTAGATTTTTTAGCATGATTATTTCATTATGTGTACAATTAAATATAAATAGGTGATGACAATGAACATTAAGGTATTTCACCTAGTAAAAATAAAATACAATATGATTATACAGAAATTTAGTTTTCTGTTGTATGTAGAAAATAACTTTGAAAACTGAAGACCTATTTGTTTGATTGTTTTATTGTATTAAACATAGTTTTCAAATCTGTTTTTACTAAAGGCTAGTAAAAATTCTCAATTTACTGTTACTATACGTAGCAATGATACACATTAGTTTTTTTTTTTTTTTTATTAATGGAAAGTCCAGCCTAACCATACCAAAATGGATTTGCATAGATGTATGACTGCATCCTATTTATGTTCTAAATTGTACTTTCAAAACTAATATGACTAACTGATATCTAATTATTACTTATATAATTTACAAGATATT
>JAGFPH010000865.1:105173-172477 GCA_018207615.1 Philaenus spumarius
TTTTCTAATATTCTTTAGTCTGTAAAGCTGCCTCGTCAATGCCGTCACGGGCGAAACCTTGGTCGGCAAGATTCATTAAATCTCGTAGAAATTACAAAAAATTGTGTTTGTCATTTAATTATTATGGAATTCTACCAAGTACCTTCGGTCATCACTATCAATCGTATAAACACTGAATGGTTGTGAGTTGTGTTGAATTGTAACACCCGTTACATTAAATTATGTAACACCCGTTACGCGAATTACTCATTAAATTATAAAACTAAAATTAAAATAATAATACCAAAACATTAGGGAAACAAAACCTTTTACTTTTACAGTAAAAGTATTTTCCTAAGGTGTTTGTTCATTTTGTAATACTAACTTTTGTAAAAAAAATGTAACGGGTGTCACATCACGTATTACTTAAGTTTAAAGGCAAATTACAAATGAAAAGACAATATATTATCTTCAATTATGGCATTAATAGTTAGAGAAGTCTTTCAGCTATCTTCTGTAGCAACTTCAATCACTAGATCAGCTGTTTCATATTTATTGCAGTGCTGCTAAGTTCACAGAAAAAATATTTCCGGAGGATAGCTGTTGATACTCACAGAACAAAGAACTTAAACTAATTACAAATATCAAAATTTGCTAAAAATGTTAAACATATTATTAAAGTAGAACTTTTCACCTTGACATGCAACATATTGAATTATATTATATTTGATTTTTTACACCTCAGGCTTACTTTAAGGTGGAATGCCTGAAATACTAGTTTCATTTCTTTCATTTCTACAAGTTTCAAGGTTTTGATAAACATATCAATATACCTACTTTTTTTTCATCAGAGTGACTGAGAACGTATAGGTTTGCTGCAATAGGCTAGAATAAAATGGGTTTTTTTGGCAAAACGAATGCTGTCCACGGTAATAACTTATTACTTTAGTAAAAATTCACAATTAAGCATTTTGATTGATTAAGCAGTATGCCAATACGTGAACCAAACATTTCTCTTGCGGAGTTCAATGGCGAAACATTAATGGCCAAATAGTATTAAAGATAAAAATATGTACCGTATGTGTATATCAAAAAAGGTTTATTGAAACAGTCCATTTTATGACTGTCACGTGTAATAAATGGTATTTTGCACTATTCATTTTTTATTTATTTCTCGTTTTCATGTATTAAAATATAAGTTTTATTTGAAACAAATAACTAACGTTATAGGGTAATATTATTCATACCCTGGTGTTATTGAATAATGTATGGCCAAAGAACCTGTATATAGGCCTACTTTCATAAATCCTTTAATTTGAACTTCTGTATATTTTTCTATATTTATTCTAGATGTCTCTTTTCGACTTAAAGAAAATACTTTTTAACAGATAACAAACACCTGTCGTAATCAATAGTCTAGTCTAGTAAGTGTGTCCAGCCAGAGTATGAATGCGAGTAGTGAGTGAGTTGACGAACGCTACAGTTACAGGGCCGGGCAGAGCGACTGGCAGGGGGGGGGGTGCGCTACGCTGCGGGGGGAGGGGACCGGAGCGTGAGAGAAATAATGATAATATCTTTAAAAAAACGATTCCGATACGACCATTTGATCGATTTAATATCTGAAAACGGCAAAATTCTTTTAAAATTTGTATTTACAAAATGACTACCTGCGATTTAAACAAAATATTACAGCAAAAAAAATCTGTATAAAACTTTTTTATAAATAAATTTTTAAAAAAATCATCACAATAGCGTGAATGTTTTATTCATGTCATTTACAAAATAACTTAAAAAACAAAAATCGGATAATAATTACGGAAATTATTTGTAGTACAAATTTGCCGCAGAGGTGCTGCCATCTATCGGGCCAAAAACACAACTTTTTCAGGGATGTTTAGCCTTAATTTTAAGTTGTAAAGTTACAATTGCACATTTAAAAAGGCCAGAATCAGTAACCAGAGACTAAGCGTTGCAAATAATTTAAAAGTATAATAATAAATAAAATTAATATTATACTGTGTGCTCTAATAAGGTAATAAACAGTCAAACTCAAACTGTAATAACATAAAATAACATAAATTGTGTTGAATAAAATTTACCTAGTTCACTAAAAAGATTTGTTCTTTCAATTACTTAAGATACATTATAAATCAAGTTTCCAAAAGTGAAATAAAATATTTTTAATTTATCATTATAATCCTAATGGGGTTCAAACTATCTGTTTTTGGTCCCCAAATTTAATTTTAAAAAGTTCTCAAATTCTGAATTCATATTTCTTAATTTAGGTCTGTTGTTGGACAACCACCAACTATTCCCATTCTAAATTTTAGTAAGCTTAGTCAATCCATCTCTGAGGAATCGGCTTTGAAAAATGACAGCTAGTCGTTTTCTTTAGTACAGAATACTAAAAATCAAAAGGAGGACCTTATTTTATTTATTCATTAATAGCTTTTGTTGTTCTGCAGCTTTGTTACTTGACCAGCTTTGTTATGCAGTGTACCATTTGAATGATTAATAATGTTGAAAGTTTTAAATTCGATCAGAAATGTATTCTAATCTTATTCCTATAGAATTAGTTTTAAATATCATTAAAGTGGTTTATCAATTGGAAATATTGCTTTATTGCTTAATCTAAAATTTATAAATAGTGATCAAAAGACTTAAAGCTCTACATTAAAAACAAACTGCAAGAAAATTAGGAAAATGTTGAAAAAATATATAAATGTTATAAACAGATTGATTTTGAATTATTAAAAACAAAGTGTTTTTCAAATTCTTAAGTTATTTTAGGAAGTTGGGCATAAAATGAATTATGGAATTACTTATACTAGGAAGCAAACAACCTGTGAATATTATGAGAATATATTATAAACATTTTTATAGACTTACTTCTTATTTACATATTTCAGAACCTGTGTCGCATCATCAGAATCTTTGCCCAAAAGAGGTCGTTTAACATTCAACAGAGAAGACACATTCATTACAATGGTTAATTCTGATGATGGGACACAGGTTTTGAAAATAACAAATAATTCACAGAATTTCAACTATTAATGTTAGTTTGCAAATTCAGAAAATTACTGCACAATAAAAAACTACCAACCCCCAGACATTTTGTAAGATAAATAAAAATTGTTGCTATGCAACTTATGGATCTACAGACAATTAAACATTTAATTTTATGATTGTTGTAAATTAGCAATTTAAAAAGGAGTCCTTGTATTTGACAATAGTGGGGGAACAAATATTTACAAACTAATTATATTATACAAGACTCCCTTTTATTCAACCCCCCATGGGACCAGATAACAAATGTCTTAACTATCTATCAGTTTTAAAAGCATATAAAAACAATTATTCACACAGATCAACCAGATGATGATGATATGATGGGAGTTTGAATAATTTACTCCCTTGATACTCAAAGATTAGAATAAACACTTGAATTTACAACACTTCCACAGATTTATCAATTCTAAACAAACACAAAACTAATTGATTACAATGAATAGCTTATTACTGAATGAACAAACATATACACACTTTTACCACACAGTTCAAACAAACCACAAATCAAATAAAATACAAAGGGTATGTTTTAGTTAAAAACTCAATTTGAGAAAATATGTGACTTTTTATATTTTTTGAATGCATATTCTCACCAATTTATCGACATTACATCAACTCCAGTCTACTATAACTGCAGGAAGCAACTGTCATAAATTAAACAGAGGAGAGAGAATTTGGGTGTCTTATTTGTGAACGATAATTTGCAGGATAAGCTGATCATGGAAATGGTAGGAAGTCAATTACCGGAAAGCGGGCGGTGAAAGAAAATATGGTTCAGAAAAAGTCTACAGCATTTAACAAAGAAATCAAATTTTGTTGAGAAAGTATACCAATTATTTTAAGAATAATTGGAATGATAAAAAAATAACATTCACAAGAGTCTAAAACAGTACAACTCCATATGTTTAAGGCATTACACAAAAGTACTATTTATATCACTTAATGTCGTAAGTATACAATTCTTATCATAGATAATTATTAGAAAAATTGCTATTATTAAAATTTACATAAAATCATTACCAGTTATTTTTAAGAAAGAGAAGTTTATTGTGTTAATTATTATCTCCTTGAAAAGATAATTCTTTTGAAAATATGGTATGACTAAAACAATGAAGATATAAAAACTTAATAAAATACAATTTTGAAACCATCTGTTAAATAATGTAGGCTTTATTTAATTTATTGACAAAAGTTAAATTTGACTTACCGGATGCTGCTCATCTATTGCCTTATCTCGATGAACAAGTTGAGAAAAGTAAAAGTATGCGCTTTCTTCTATTGGTCGAAAAAGGAACCTCGCTGCAAGCGAACCTAAGTTATTGACAACATCAAAGACACCTTGCTCATAAAATGTTAGAACTGAAAACAATGTCATAACATAACGTTCTCCCTCTGTTAGTAATTGTTTTAAGACACCTTGCTTCAAAAAGCTCCAAGTAAGCACACACAGGTTCCAATCCACAGCTGGCTAAAACATGTCTATTGGTTATTACTTTCTACAAATAAATAAATAAAACACTTGACTACAGCTTCCTAGATAGAATACATTGGAAATAAATTATTTACAAATTCAAGGATTAATTTAGTAAAACGTCTTGTAATTCGCAAGGCTTTACTTATCTCAGAGACTGCTGAAAGCCTATGTAAAACTCACAATTTATATGTTTAAAATTTTTACATACATTTATATATTAGCTGAGGTTTAACATTAACATTATTGGAAATTTATTTTTAAAATTTAGTGAATCTTTCTCTGTTGCTGCAAGATAAGTTAAGTGTTGGCTTTGACACTATCAACCAAGTAATAAACAAATAGCAAGCCATAGATTACCACTCCAAGGATTAATTAAATACAGTGCTAACCTGCCTTCTTTATTTTCTTGCTTTTTTACTACCCTTCTGTTTGGGAATTTATGTTTTCGAAACTGCAATCAAAACTGTACATCAATAGTCAAGTCAGGAAAGCAATCATGGAATTTCCTATAAAAGATTTCATAGCTTATTTATCTTGTTTTATACAGATGTTTAAAACCACAATTTAACAAAATGTAGAAACATACTTATAGTAAAGTTGTTGGCTTCTTAACAAAAGAAAGAAAGTAATCTGAGTATCTATTATGGTTATAAACAAGTTTACTTGCCCTCACTGGCTGCTCTTTTTGGTTGACCACGCTAATATTTGTTTTAAATATAAATTGCTTCATGATAAAAACGCTTTTCATTCACAAAAAACATATTTTAAAATTGAAAAATTATCATGTGAACAGCAAATTTATACAGTAGAGCGTCGAAAATCCGAACTAATTGGGACCGAAGGGGGTTCGGATTATCAATTTGTTCGGACTTTTGAAAGAAAATGCCATTTAGGCTAAAATATAAGCCCTTTAATCGATTAAAGTGGTTAAACGGTACAAGCAGTAATGTAATTACAATACAGTATGTAAGACTACTTACATATTATGATTTAGAAGAACCTGCATGTACACAGTAGGGCCAAAATGATTACACATGTAACTCTCAATTACAGTACAGTCCATAATTAAAAGATCACTTGTACATTATAGTTAACACAAACGAAAAATTAAAAAAATTATGAATAGTAAACTACTGTATGTACGACACACTGTTATAATGATTACACAAAGAGAAATGAATGAACTTTCTGTATGTTTACAGCTAGCACTAAAGCAGCTTATGAGCGTGACAGTGAAAATACTGACAGCCAGTCTGCTGTAAGGGCGTATGAGAGCAGGTATTAAGAAGAGTTTAAAAAGAGATAATAATGTCAAACTGTGATGAAGATTTTTGTAAAATTTTTAACGACGCAATAATTGGAATTTGGGAAAACGAAAATGAAATTTTTGCAGGGGCTGCCTCGGAATGCGTTTGGATTTTTGACAATTCGGATTATTGACATTCGGATTATCGACGCTGCAACGAAAAGCGTTGCAAAAATAAAAAAATATATATATATATATAAGTATACAAATAATAAACTGTTAAAAAAAATGGGTAATTTGTAAAAATTTAAAAAAATTTGTTCAAACTAAAATAAAATGTTATATGTGGATTATTCAGCAATTATTAACACCTCTCCTTCACTTCTTTTATTTATTCATCTTAATACACCAGAAATCGTCGTTCATAAAATACCTTAAATCATCAAAAAACACCTCTTAGGCCTACTGCTTTACCTCCATAAACAAAAATCACCTCTTAGGCCTGCTGCCTTACCTCCATAAACAAAAATCACCATTTAGGCCTGCTGCCTTACCTCCATAAACAAAAATCACCATACATCATGTATCTCCTTAACTCCAACGTAGAATTATATCTTAATATCACCTTAAGCTCCACCTTACAACTCAAAAATAATAATAAAAAATAATAATGATCATAACCTATAATAATCCACATATAACTTCATCTATGCTCTGTTAGCATCTGTCTATCCATAATTATTAATTACTGTGAAATATTTATTGAATTAGTTTAACTTTCTCAGGGGTGAGTTCCTGGCTGTTAAAGTACAAGCTAACTGGATGTGCGTGGCTGAATAAAGAAATTCAAGACACCATGGCAGGACAACTATTCGTTTACTCTGACATAATTAAAGAATGATTATTTACAATAAGATATATCAACATTACAAAAAAAAATTAAACAAATCAATTATATACAATCTTTACAAATTATAGTTAGGCTTAAACCTATCTAAAAGCATGACGCAATAAGAAAAAAGTTGAAGTTAAGTTATTTCTCAAAAATTGTAAAATTTCAAAAATGCAGACTTCTAAACTTAAAAATAATGGCCATATTTACTCACGATACCAGTTGTTTCTGTACTTTTACCTAGGATTTCACTGAATTTACTCGATATATTTAACACATTTTCATTTCGTCAACGCATTCGTCCGATCACATGGCGACCTTTTATAACTTCACTTTTCAAGAAAAATATACGATGGATTTCATCTTCTAAGTTTGCACCAACTCCGAAGCACCTCTACTTCATTTTAGAACAACATTCGTTGCCATCTCAAAGAAAATACCACATTTTCCAACGAATTTCCCACCACCTGCAACTAGTTATACATACAGTCCACTACGCCATATTGGAGTTCTAGAACGTTCTACCTTTCTGTGCACTTTGTCACGTACGCATAACGTACCAAGCCTTCTGTATTGGAATTGTTTCAACGCTCATCATAGATGGAGTTTTTTATTAGTCCTGTATCTCGATACATATGCTGATATTGTGTCGTACCTTGTTATATACGCTGACTTCTTGTACATGTGTTTGTTTTTTAACTGTTTTTAATTGTTAAACTGTTTATTATTCAAACCTCATTCAAACATTTATTTGTCTTTCTTTACCGTTTACTTCAACCGCACTTGTTTAAATAACTTCTTATACAGTTCATACACGTTATATATTCTCACCGATTTATATTTTTTAAGTCTGCTTTTTTATTTTACCTATTTACAGTCTGCTTATTCCTTATTCTTTATTTATTAAAAATGATTCTACTGTAACTATTTTGCGTCATATAGGAATTTATATATATGCAAGAATTATAAATGTTTATTATTATATATATTGCGTCATTTTATTTATTTAGACCAAACCTCTATGCTTTAGACATTATGGGAAATTACAAATCTATTTTCATCGTATAACATCTCTGTTACATGGCTGTCAGTGTTACAACGCTCTACTGTAATAATAAACTTATGTTATTACTTCTTTTAATAAATATAACTGTAAAAACAATAATACTATAAATACCATGTTGTCATCAGTCTATCGTGTAGAATAGCTGTAGTACTGTCTAGCCGAACACTGTCGGCTTCGTCAGACTAAGCACTAACATACATAACACTATACAAATTCCAAGTAAAACTATTTGTAAAAATGAATTAAAAAACAAATAAAAATGTTTGTGGCCACAGTATTAGTCGCAAATTAGTCCTAACCAGTAGAATTTTGTTTATATTAATTTTTACAAAGATTTTTACTTGGAATTTGTAGTGTTAATGTTATGTATTGCGTGTGTTACTGCTTAGCCTTACGAAGCCGACAGTATTTGGTGAAACAGCGCTATAGCTACTCTACAACGATGGACAGATGGCAACAAGGTATTTACAGTAATACTATACTAAAAGTGCAAAAAGGGCAAGACAATAAACTAAAAATGTAAAAACATACCTCATTTTCCAGTATATGTGGGAAAAAATCCTTCAAACTAGTGAATGGAAAATCATCTTCTTGTGTACTTTGGCGACTAAGTTTCTTAGTGGATTTACTTGAAGTAGTACTCAAAACCTTACGTTTAGTTAGATAGTTACTAAAATACATATAGTAGCAAGCAGTGTAGGTGACAACAGCACCAATCTGAGCAGCTGAAAATGCAACTACAGCTCCTTCAGGCCACCATAACACCAGTGTAGTAAATATTATAGTACGGACAACTACATTTATTGTGTCCATTACTACCTACAAATAAATAGGATATGTTGTTACAGTGAAATAAATTACAGCAATTAATTATTATACCAATTCATATTTCAAATAACACCGAGTTAATATAATAAACTGTAAAGAAATCTACTGTGTCAATTTCCACCTACAACAAATAGTTAACACTGATTGGCACACGCGGGCTGCAAACCATGCCCACAGCGACCTGTACGCCAATCAGTGTGTCGTACTGTTGCATCATTTCTGCCACTCACACACATGTGGTCAGCAATTAAATAATTGAAAAATCTATCTTCTAAACTCTCTGATTCTGAACATAATCTGTGATATTCGCCTAATTGTTCTCATTTCAAATTTATTTTGCAAACCCATTGCCGTTTCTTGATTTTTTCATAAGAACAAATAAGGCTAACATTTTCTCTTCATCAGAAGAGCACCACATAGTTGTACAGGTTACTCTTATGCCAACAAAAAGCAAGGGACCTTTCTTGATGCCCGCACGCACTACTATGCCTCACTTCAGTGTGTGTGACTTCTACCATAGATCATGAATAATAAAATAGATCATGCAAGTACACGGCGGCTGTGTGGCAAAGAAAAGGTTGTTGGGAAAATGTTGCATGATCGCGCCGCGGGGTAGCGCTAGGGAGAAATCATTCAAAGCATTGGTGCTACACACCGCTTTCGTCGTTTCCCCCATAGATCGCGCCACTATCGTCGAATTTCCAGAGGATTGAAATAATGCATTGGATCGGAGTTCTATTAGGTTATCCAAATACAATGCTTCCACTAATCACAGGCCACTTTGGTATTTGCAACATCTTGCCAATTGGGCTGGCCAGATTCTGTGTGCCTTTAAATTTTTTACCTTAATTTAAGATTGAACAATCTACCATAAACTGATATTATTAGAAAGGATTAACTCTATGAGTATATATTTGAGCAAATTAGAAAGGGTTGCAACAAAATTGTCTATTAATCACTGCCTATTTAAATTATGTTTTTAATTTGTATTTGTTACTTTTATTCTGTTCACAATGAACAAATTAGGAAAATTTTAGAAAATACAATAAATGTTTCGTAATTTAACTGTTAGCCATATTATGCTATGGTCAGCAAATCATTATTACTTATATTTGTAAAAAAATAACATCCAAAAATAATAATGACATTGTGATGTTGAAACCATGGTCAGACGTGTCTGAGCAATAAACAACTGTTTTGAAGGTCAGTAAACAAAAAGTTTTATAGACTTTTTTCAAAATTGTATATTTTCACATTCATTAATTATATAATTTTTTATTAATTAAGGAAACTCTGCATAGATAAATAAACTGTCCAGGAAGTACTAATTATTCAAAATGAATAAAAAATCTGTCTATTCTAAAATATTAATGTATCCTAAAATAACTGTATGTCATATATTATCTAATAAACGAAGAATTAACTCTTTATTTAACAGATAAGAAAAACAAAGCAATAGACTGTTAGACTGTGGGTCTAATCTGTAAACTATTAAGATAATGCGAAAAATTTGGTGCAGAATAATTTCATACACATCATGACATAAAATATAACTACAAAGTATTAAGTTGAAAGTGCTATAGAACTAATGTAGGCTATATGACTTGTTTTGAGGTTATAAAGTCGTTGAAAATTTATATTTTTTTACAATATTTTGTTCACTTGGTTCTTTAAAAGAAACTACTTGGTCCTAAAAACAACAAACTATATTGTATACCGTTAGGAATTTTCAACTTGGTAAATGTACAGAGCCTACAATTAAATATTTTACTCAAAGGCTGGAAATAAATTTTGGAAAACAAAACATATTATTTATTTTAATTATAGGTCTACTTAAATTTTAATCCAAATATTTTAAATACAGTCATTTAAGCTAAACTATATTATTGTTCACTTAAAAGTCACTTAATTTATCATAAACAGTAGGCCTGTGTTTGTAAATTAACAAAATAAATGAATAACAAAAAAGAAGCTCTAACTTTTATGACTTTATTGAAATAGCAATAATTCAGTCCAATAGCCCAAGATAGTAATAGTTTAAAATTTAGTTTTTTTATGTTTGAGGCCTTATTTGTTTTTTAGGCTGTCAAGAATGAAGTAAATAAAAAGGATTGTAAAAAGACATACATTTTCAACTATTTCTAACCTCAATGCAGATCATATAGCATATTATAGTCTACATTAGTTGTATAAATTATATAAAAAAAAACCAACATTCGGACATTATAAGAAGTTTGTTTTGATTGAAGTTGGAAACTTGTAAACATAACCACAAATGTCCAAGGTTTTGTTAAAGTATTACAGATGATGGGCAAAATCAGCTGTTTTATGCTGAAGTGGGGTTTTATTGTTGACAGATGCTCAATAGTGTAACATACGCATTAAAATGATAGTTATTTTGTACAACCATGCACATGCGCTATTTTGTTTCTCACTTACGCACGTATGTAAGATTACGTGCTTATATAGGAGTTTAATTGCAAATATAACAAAATATTGATTACACCAGGTAAAGCACATAAAATAAATATTTATTCAATAAGAATATTGATAAAGAGTCTTAACAAATCCATTGTTGTATTTGTAGCCATATCCGATTGCTATTATCCTATAATAATATTATTATTAATACTTGCCTTAGAAATCCTTTTATCCTCTTAACAAATAAGGCTCCCCATGATCTAAATCCAACAAAGTTAATTAAGTTAAAAAACTTTGTTGTTTGTAAACCATCAATAAAAAAAAAATTTTAAATAAGATTATGAGCATGAATTCAGAACCTTTGTTTAAAATTAATACACTTGATAAATAGAACCTAAACTAAATTGAAATTATTACTTACCATACACCTTAATTCACAACTGCCTATTGCAAACCAGTAAAACTTATTAATAGCAACTAAACTAATTTGTTTAAATATTAAAATTACCCTGAGACGAACAAAGAGGAATGCTTGGGCTACGAGGTATAAAGGCTCTACACACATTTCAATCACACAACTTATGGCAATAGCAAATACACCCAATTTGTAATGCATAGTAATGTTCGGATCTGGCACTTCTAGTAGGAACAACCAAACCCATCCGAATAAAATGCACATGATGCTGCACAGAGGAACCCTGAAATTAAAGAAAATTTTAGAAGAAGATATTAAGTTTACCTTGTGAGGTTAGGTTGATACACTTAAATCTTAAACGCAAATAATAAGCTTCAAAGTATTAAAGCCTAGTTATAAACAAATAAATGCAACGGTTAAGTTCCAAATATGTGAAATATCATGGATATGGGGTACCATACATAAACTACAAATTAAGAACTGTTTATATTATTTTACTGGCCATTTTTCATCTACCGGATTAGTTCATTCAATTTTGGTTACTATAGCTAATGTATCACTGAATATGACAACATTGTTGTAGACACAATTGATTAAATTTTGTGAGTCAAATTTTATTTTATAAAACCATTATGAATATCTACTGTAATAATACATGGTTTTATGTAAAACTAGCTGTTGTAACAGGCTCCAGATATTATATGCTCAGTCGTATAAAATGTTGTATTGCTAATAAGACAGAGCCACCTGCTGATCCTGCAGAGTTATTCAATTCAGACAGCGTTATATTAATAAGTGAAATATAGTCCATGTTACATACAAAGTAATACTTAGGACAAAATGTAGATGTGTTTCACAAAAATTGGATTAGTAGTTTTTGAATTTAATCATACTAAATAATCAAATAAAATGTCCTCTTTATATTTGTAGGAATATATATAGTAATACTAATATTAATTAACATAAAGGGGATTAGTTAAGGGTCTGTTGTAGTGGCGGCCATCTTGGATTTTTATCCTATAAGAACAATGTTAAATTTAAAACCATTTATTTCGTTTATTTTTTATCATAAAAGTGTTTGCAAGGTCTCATTTTAAGCACAGTTACAATGCATCTGTTTTGCGTTTACAATTGTTTTAAATCCCGTTCATTTGTCACGTAATTGATATTTTTTAAGTACCACGTTTGAACTGTTTTTCCTTACATGATAAAAAATTAGTAATTAAAAGTGAATCGCAAGCCAAATCGCAATATTATAAAGAATATTCTGCTTTTTTTTCAGCACTCAATTACAAAAGGTTGGATTTATAAAATGGTTTTAAATAGGCAATGTCAAAGCGCTCAGCTGCAAGAAATTGCACTGTTTAGATATGGCTATTGGTTGAAGCGCTGGAGTCACCAGTTGCTTTTTCTTTTACTGGAGTAGATCCTTAAGTCTTCAACTGGATTAATAACTTTTTAATAATGACAGAATGATAGAAATACAGACAGATTAATTTCAGTAAAACTTGATCTTTAAAACTCAACATAGGCTGTTATTAAATAATTTATTCTGATAATAATGTAATAATAAAAATAATAATACATTTTATTTGTTGTAGACAATTATAATTTGTATTATAATTTAAGTGTGACATTACAATCAATATTAGAATGGTAACACATGTTTAATTTAACACACAGCATACAAAGATTTATTAACTTCATCAAATTTATTTCCCTTTTTAAAGATACAGTAAAACCGCGACTATCCGATCTTCAAGTATCTGACTCCTCGGATTATCCGACCATCCGTCTGTGTTCTGTCACAACAGGTTTATTTTCCATCTGAGTCACGCTCCTCACACATGCTCAGTTGACAGACTACTGTACTGCCAGACTATTTGCTTTACTGTATTCTTTAATCAGCTTTTTTATCTGTGCGTTTTTTAAATTTATTCCTGTAAGACTTATTCCTTTTAATTTTAAAGTTGCAGTGTAGTTTTATACAGTTTATTAAGTTGTGATTAAGAAGTTTAAGGGATTCTGAAAGACTAAAAATTCCTACAAATCAAAAAAGGAAATGTCATGTGTGCACAATCGAACAGAAACTAAGTGTTCTGCAAAGGTGAGTCAGTTACTAAATTAGTCTCCGAAATTGGTGTTAGAGCAACAACCATTAAAGACTGGAAAAAGAACAGAAAAGATCTTGAAGCTTTTTTGTTAATAGTAGATGGTAAAAATGCTTTAAAAACAAGAAGAGGGTTAAAAAAAACTTGAACTCTTGAATGATGCTGTGTGGGTTTGGATTTGCCCGGAAAATTAAGTAAATTGACAAAATTGAGTTGCTGTTTACACCTCTTAAAAATCATGGGGCTGATTCCTAACCAATAGATGTTTTGTTTTTGAAGCTATTGACAATAGAATCTGTCTATGCATGCAGAGACAATAACTTTATTGGCTCTGATGCAACTAATAACCCCTTGCCCTGTCATGGAATAAATTACATGATATCTGGTACACACCGCTGCTGTTGTATTGGTCAGGATCTCTTGCTCTTTTAGGTTTTAAAAATTTTAATTTAAATTACAATTTAATTCACACACCATTTTTGATTTGATTAATGACATTCAAACTATTCCAGTTTGTCACGATGTACAGGCATCATCTTACCCCCCCCCCCCCCTCCCCAATATAGGAGATCCTTATCGGTTGACCGGACATTACCTCAGTTGACGATCGAACGTATTCATGAATGGTTGCCGAAAATGTACGTTAGACCATATTTGTGTATACATTTTAAATGTGTTGTGATTAATGTTGTTTAAGTGTTTGTGAACTCAGTGAAGTGTATTTGTGAAACATTTGATAATGACTGAATTGAAAAGTCGAAACGCGTAACGTGAGTAAGAAAAGAGATATACTAACCACATCAAACCAAGGATAGTTGACGGAATTCACCATAAGGTAATTAGAAGTATTGTTATTAACTATCCAGTAAGGCTACTAACATTATAGAATGGTATAAATATTAGACTCCTAATTGAATACCTCCTAGGAACGTGAAATTTGTTATACATATTCCATAATTACTATTTATTGTTTTTAGTGGTTGCTATCTCATCTTCGCCCATTAGCACCACATAACAAAATGTAAAATTGGTTTATTTTTATATGTATCTTGTAAGAAATAAATATACAAAACTTCAGCTCTCTAGCTTTAAGGAAAGTATAACAGTTAATATTATTTATTGTTTTAGGGGTTGTTACTAACAACCCTTATCACCTAGAACGTGACCAAATGTAAAACTGGGTTATTTTTTATATGTATCTTGTAAGAAATAAATGTATAAAACTTCAGCTTTCTAGCATTAAGGAAATTATAACAAACAATATTTATTGTTTTAGGGGTTGTTTCAACCCTTAAAGGCCAAATATTTTAAAATCCTTTCTTAGTGAGCCTCTAGCGTCTCAGCTCTCAGACCAAGAATTGAGGATTTATGACGAATGTAGGTCTCAAAAATTGCTAGAATCATAATAAGAAATAGTTTTTAACTGTTTACATGATTTAGTATTGTAATTATTATGTTTGACTCAGGACAGCGAGTAAGGTACACCTATCCGTTCTCCTGCCTGTGTATGAGATGGTTGATGGAGAGTAAAATTCTTAAAGCAAAATGTAATTTATTGTTACCTCTGTTTGGAATTTCAGTGGTTTAACATAGTTGTCTCACTTTGTAGCTTTCAAATCAAGTTATGGAATATTCATAAAACGTTTAACAAAAATTGAAGACGGACTGTAGTAAAGTCATAACAAACCTATATTATATAATAGGCTATTTGTGCTACTTACGTGAGCCATACCAAATTAATCACTTGACTCCAATTATGTTCTGAAGTTTTTGATAAACATGCACGTCTAAATGCTTCTCTGCTTAAAAAGAGAATTGTTGACTCAAGTAGTAGAAGGCGAACATTCATAACACCTATTACAGCTTGATTAATGTGCCGTAGAACAAATGCATTCATCAAAAATGTCATACATCGGAACAGGATCTGCAATACATCAAAATAATATAGACTATAAGACAGAAACAAATTTACCATCACCTTAAAGATCATACTCATTAATTATGCAATTAGTAATATAGGTTATTTATTATACAAGATATGATAAAAAAAATACAGTTGTTAGGAATAGTTGGATAAGCAAAGGCTTAGTAGTATTATTAGCTTCATTATTATTATTATTATGATTAAAGTATTATTATTACTAAACAATGTAAAACTTAAGTGCCAAGACAAGAAATATTGCGATAGATATTGAAAAGTGTTGCAATAGGTGAGACACACAAAATCCTAGTTGGCTGCACAGGTCAGTAACCTGAATGGCTATAAATATATAGTCTCGACTGACCTAAAAACAAGGCTAGTGCTTTTGGGGAGACGGTTGAATCTACAGCGGAAGCTCTGTCCGTCCGCCCGTCGAGTAGCGTCGCGGAGATCTTTACCTTGTAAGGACACGACAGCAAGGTGAGCAAACAGATTATATAACCATTCACTACGATTGCAATTATGTTATAATTTGAAGGTGCAGCAAACTAAATTAAATAATTGCGTTTGATAATACGATACTTAGAGTGCTCTGTCTTGGGATTTAATTAGTAGGATATAATTAGGATTAATAAAATTGTAGAGATCGATCTTTGTGTGTTTAAATTATAATAATAAGTAATAAGACCACTCATCTTGTAGAGGCTGGTATAAATGTAAAGAATAAATAAAGTAATTAACATTACGGTTTATTAAAAAAAGCAATTGTGTATTCACTGAACTACTCGAACCTTAAGAAAAGGTAGAAGCAACGTTAGGCTTAAAGAAAGAAAGTTGTTCTAATAATTTTAGAATACCGAGAATAATTTTATTACAAACAAAGTAAAAACCTGACATAGAATTTGAATTAATCTCCTTCAAAGTACTGTTCTTGGCTAGCGATGCACTTGTCCCAACGTTGAATCCATGACTGGAAACATTTCTTGAAGGTTTCTTACAGAAAGATTTTCAGCTTATGGATTGTGGCCATTTCAATGTCGGGAATGGTGTCAAAACGTTTTCCTTTGTGATAATAAATGTGCTACAGCACGTTTATTATTTTTGGGAAGAGCTAGAAGTCTAATGATGCTAAATCTGGTGAGTAAGAAGGATGTGGACAGACAGGAACACTTTTTCCGGCCAAAATCTAGCGAATCAATAGCACGGATCATTGTTGTGATGAAGAAGAAGAAAGCCATTGGTGTATTTTTCTGGTCTCTTTTTTCGCACACATCGAGTCGCATATGTTCCATTACCCCCTTGAAAAATTCAGAGTTTACAGTTATTCCCCTTGGAGCAAACTCACACTATGCCCTCACTATCGAAAAAAAAAAACAATGAGCTTGACTTTGACTGACATGCCCAATTAGGGCGAGGGGAGTTACTGGTTTTTTATTGATAACTCTGAATTTTTTCTCAGGGTCATAGTCATAGACGAAATTTTCATTTCCAGTCATGAATTTTGGCCATGAAGTCCAGACCTACATTAAGACAGTCCTTCAATTCCATGCAAACTGAGACACGATTTTCCTTCTACTCATCAGTCAAAAAAAGTCTGGGAACAAATTTTGTACTCACTCATCTCATTTCCAAATTATTGTTTAAAATGCTTTGCATGGCCCTGTACAAAATGTTAAGTTCTTCGGTAAGCTCTCGAAAAGTCAGTCATTCACCTCTTTGAACGAACAAGTTTACACGTTTTCATCTGTTTTGAGGTTGAAGGACGTCCCGACCGTTCCTTGTCTTCAACCAACTCATTTCCGCTTATAAATAGTCTTCAGAGTATCACCATATACTAATTTTAACATTTCATGATCTTCTTTGGCACTTTTTGCAACTTGAAACAAAATTTAATGTTAATGCATCGTTGTTCGAAATCCATGATGCCTGACAGACATGGTAAATACGACCTCACTCTAGAAGCTCTGGAAGCAGATTATCAACACAGAACGTTTTCAAACTTGACACTACCACTACATGTCTCAACAGATCAGGCTATTGGGGACATATTAGATTAAATGGATGTAGCATCAGCAATTAATTGTTCCTATAAAAATTCATTCACCATATTTTTTTATCATACCTCATATATCAGCCAAATACTACTGTTTCTTCATATATCTATCAAACGGATTACAATCAAACTTGGCACTCAGCTTCTTCTAGAATACTAGACACTCGCTAAGAAACGGTTTTGAAAATTTCAACCTCTACATGGTTAAAAATTGATAAAATGTTGAGTTGTTTCAGCACAAAAAAATTGAAGGCGAGTAATTCACCGTATTTTTTGAAACCACCTTGTATATAATTTAAATTTAAAAATTAAATAAATGAGTGATGAGTGACTAAAACATAATCATAGATTACATTAGCTGCTACTAAGATGAACGCTAGTACATGGTTTTGTTAAACTAACAATTCTTCTGTAAGAAGTAAGAAAATGTAATTTTTGGAGTTCATAAACTTTTATGAATCAGTGTGAGTATTCAGTGGTAAAAAATACAATCATTTATAAGTTGATTTTATAATATGTAAACTCATCTAAATATATTTATATACATCTAAGGTCTAATGCAACACTTATAATGTTAAAATAATAATGTACCGTTAATGTTGTTAAAATATATATTCGTCAAGTAATAGCTATTGGTATCAATAACTTTTACAGGTGACCAAGGAAACACTAATGTCAGAATGGATGGCGTGGAAGGTTCTTCAAATAAGGCGGTAAACGTGTAGTTTACTTTAAATGCTTATTTAAAGCAAAACATTTCCTCTATGCTGGTTCCGTACTAACTATTCTATCACATGAAGGCGAAGGCAAGATCCCACCGGCCTCTTTATAAAATTAGTCTACTCGCGGACGCAATCACTCTCAGACTGACTAACCATTTGTTGGTTCTTTCCAACTAGCGACCACCCTAAACTGTGTTTTCAGCAAACTATTTCTTAGTCAATATACTAGGTCCGCTGTTAGTGGACCCTTCATTACTAACTCGTTATTAATTAATATATTTACTACCACGAAGTGAAAGGCACCTGTCACATTACAGATTTATAACAAAATATATATAGGCTAATAGGCCTATTTAAAACATAAAAATAACACTATTCTCACTCACATAAGTTTAATTATCAAACGCGTTTCAACGACAAAGTCGTCATCGTCAGTCATACATGAGCTACAACTGACAGATTATAACTCTTAGATTGAGTTATAATCTGTCAGTTGTAGCTCATGTATCACTGAGGATGACGACTTTGTCGTTGAAACGCTTTTGATAATTAAATTTATATGAGTGAGAATAGTGTTATTTTTATTTTTTTAATGATAAGAGAATTACCGTAAATATAACTTACTGTACCGGTACCGGTAGGTCAAAGCTCTCAGTAAAGGCCTCTTAGACACTATTAACGATTAGAGTGTTAAAATAAATAAGTTTCACGTATAGTAATCATACTGAAACCATAGCTTTATTTCGTAACATAGACTAAGATTAAAAGTTAATTAGAGGAAGTTTAGAATTACTGTCGAAAGAGCCCGATCGCAGACTGGACTCGCAAAGTAACGACTTTGTCTATGATCTGGCACTAAAACATGAAGAGATCCAAAAACACTAAATATTCGCAAAAGTCTTTGATTTTATCTTTTTTTAAAGAAAAGTAAAGATGTTGATCAAGGTAAGTGTTATTATTTTACGGCTACTTTAAATTTATGTTTATTTTTAAAATTTTACAAAAACCTTATTCTTCTATAGGGGACAGCTCTAGTTAAAAGTTAAACTTTGTACTGCAGTGGCTGTCCAAGTACAACAGAGGAACAACGTTTTCTTTCAAACTTTAAGAAGCTATTAGAAAATTTGTTACAATTCCAGTGACAAGCAGAAGAGAGGGGTTTTCAAAACTTCGGTCAACAATGCTGCTGGAAGATCATTTCAACACCTTCTGATCACATTTGTCGATCAAGAACTCCCTGCAAATACAGATCTGGTACACTGTAATTGAACAATTTAAACAAATGTGCCCTTCAATGATGGATGATTTTGTAGTAAATTTAAGATTATTTCCCTCTCTAAACTCTTTTATTTTATTAAAATAGTACCACGTTGCACTTGTTTTTGGTATGACAAAATTTTTATAAAATATAATGTGCTTATAGATAGAAATCTCTAATAATATTTGTTGTTTATTTTTAATCCTATAGCAAAGAAAATATGGTTTCCCATATCCAAGTTGTGGACTTGTGGTAGGCCTACTGTATAAGCGCATAAGCTGTATAAGCGTATGCATGTAATAAAGTGAAAAAAAATTTTCTCTGATGTTTGTGAAAATTAACCATCACAAATTTCTGAAAAAAATATAAAAAATTTGTTTTTTTGAAGTGCAGCATGTAGGATAATAAACCTATTCAGTTATCAGTCATCAATCAGCCTCAACTAACTTCTGTTAGTGTTAATAGGGATTACTTCGTTTGAGGTAAAGTGAACATTGTATGAAAAGCAGTTACAGTCAGCCAACTGTCAAATGATGCAGTGGTTTTTAAGGTTATTACGTGTTTAAAAAAAAGTATAAACAAACTCGCCATTTTGGCTGAATTTTTTTAAATTTTCCATAGCTCAAAAACCTCCTGGAAGGTCTGGCACCCCCAATTCCGAGATCCTGCTCATGCCTATGATTGCCAAATGGAATTAAGAGCAATATTGATAGCATAGCAGTAACTCGGTACGTAGCTCAAATTAAACAGTATATAGTATTACATGGATTTATTTAATAAAAATGAATAGCCTAATAATATATCATTTGCAAATAAATATGTGTAACAAGTTAGCATAACCAAAATTGAATGCTTATAAGCCTGTCACAAAATAAAGAGTATTAAACATATACTTTAATAAAAATGAATTTTGTTAATCATTTCATTGTTTGTAGGAGCCTAAGTTAGCATAACGAAAGGGAATGCATACTAAGTGTTATGGGAGATATTTCACTATGGTTACCGATTTCCAAGTTGTGAATAAAATTAACTTTCCTACAAAAAAGATTGCCGTCTGCAAAAGATAGCAACAGCATTATTTTTTTTTAGTTTTTGACTAGCCTAGCCTATAGGTTATTTAGTGAGTGTTAGGTCTACAGAGAATTTCATTTAGACTTACAATTTAAAGTTAAAACAGTAACATAGCGCTTTCGTGCTTTGGATGACAACATGTTTTAGTTCCACTCAATATAGGTTGTTGTCCGAGATGATATTATCAACATGAATATATATATATTAAAAATGTCATGATAGGCTACATGCTGTTGGTAGGCCTAACAATATTTGTAGAGCCTAGGCCTATAAGACCAAACTATAAAAATGACTACGGTAATGTAACTTGCACTTACCTGAAAAATAATGTTAAATGATGCATTCTGCAAACTACTTTTCAAAAAGTTTTTCGCCATTATTTCTTCTTTTATTTTTGGGTTACTTCCTGTATTTAAATCACTTGCAAATAGCTGTAAACTTGCAATTGAAATTGGTAGATTTTGTTACTATCTTTTCACTCTTTTGATAAGTTTCTGAACTTAAAATAACAACAACACATAGGGCTCCTACAAAACATAATTTTCTATTTTCTTTTATTATTATTTTTTAATAGATAATAGATAGATGCTATAAATTGTTACCAACAGAACTTGATGCCCAGTAACATTTAATTTTATTAGATAACGACCAATTTCAAAATTAGTAAATATAGGCCTATTTTTATTTTTCAATACAAATTTTAGTAACAGGCCCAGACCTTTTTACAAACATATTGTTTGAACTTACTATCATATATTACTTATTCTAGCCTAGTTTCTCAAAACCAAACTATCAACTCGCTAGTGTTATCCCTAAATGATGGATGTATGTCTACCTTAAACTGTTACACTCTTACATTATTCTGAAACAACCACAGAAAAAAATTAAATCACTATTAAAAACTATTTCTGATAGTTGAGTTCTGCAAATGAAATAAAACTGTGACCGAATAAATTTCAGGTATGTCACAAACACAAAACATGCAATACTGTTTTGTAGTGTTGTGTTAGTATAGAGTCGGAAATATTATTTGGAAGGTTATATTATTATAATTACAAACAGCTGATGATGTCATATTGTGAATCTTGTGTTCCACTGGTTCCGTGGTTCCACGAGTGTGATAAAAAGTGTCATAGATAAACTTAAATCAAGAACGCGTCTGATTTACGTCTAGAAATAAAAGACTCATATCTTTTTCTTTAGGCAATACAGAGGTAGTAAATCCTATTCAGGCAAAAGCTCGGGTTATCTAATTTATTATCTATTGCAACAAGTTTATAACCTTGTAATTAATTGTAATTGGTGATGATAAATAAAATATTTCTTTTTATAAATTCTGAAGAATATAGATCTCCATTGTACTCGCTTTATGGGCTTGCACTTTTGATCCACTATTAATGACGCAATGGTCACATCTAGTAAGCCTAACGCCTAAACTACTGTGCATAAATTAGACCCGTGACCCGTTATTTATTTTTTTAAATAAAATTAATTCTATTTACTTTCTTTTGTAAAGACAGTTCTACAAATTAATACTCTTTCAAATAGGACATAATATCACACTCAATCCAATGTAATACTGGATACAGTACAGATGAAAATGTATGTGATGAAGCGGCTGGCTGTATGCGCAGAAGCTGGGATGGCCAATGCGTATGCGCCAACAGCGTGTAGGTCAGTGTAGCGAGTCAGTCGGTGACATACGTTCGTCTTGTTGCCTAGTACACTACCGTTCCTAAAAACATTGCAGGCGCAAAAATCTAACATTTATAATGAAAAAATCATTTATCAGGAGCTTCATATCAATTTTGTTCCTTGTCCCAGGGACTGTACCTGAAACACCTTTCCACAGGATTGTAGTAAATTTAATTACCTTTAGAATGATATAGCTCAAAAATTGCACACAGACTTATGAGTGTGCGAAATTACGCAAAAAACTTATATTTATAATGAAAAAAATCATTTATCTGGAGTTTTCTATTAATTTTGTTCCTTGTTCCGGGGACTGTACCTGAATTACTTTTGCACAGGATTGTAGTAAATTTAATTAGCTTTCCAATGATATAGTTCAAAAATTGCACACAGGCTTATGACTGTGCGAAATGGCGCAAAAACCTCGATTTATAATGAAAAAAATCATTCATCGGGAGCTTCATATCAATTTTGTTCCTTGTTCCGGGGACTGTACCTGAAATACCTTTGCACAGGATTGTAGTAAATTGAATGAAATTTCAAATTAAATAACACAAAAATTGTAATCGGTCTTATGAGTGGGAGAAATAATGCAATTTCCTCGCTCTAACTTTGCATTTTGGTTTGAATTAAATAGGCCGCCATTTTGTGTCAAATTGGAAAACAAAAACATCGGTGTCTAGGAAATAAAAGTTCAGCTATTTTGAAGCATATTTACTATCATTTTATTAAGGGGGGAAACACCCATATACTTATATACCCTTTAATCGCTTCCCAAAAACGATTAATCGGTATAACTCCGCCATTTTGAATCGGATCGAAAAAACAACAAAAATTGTATCTGAAGAATCCTTCTAGGACCCTTTCACCAAAAAATCAGCAATTTTGAAGCATATTTACTACCACTTATCAATCCGGGAATAAAACATATATATATATATTAATGAATTTTGGGTATCGTCTCCAAATGGTTCGAAATGGATAGAAACCGTTTTCAAGTTGGGTCGAGTGTAATAGCTCTTATTTTCTTAAAAAATTCGGCTAAAAATATTGTTTACTTTTTATATATTATCTTGTAAGAAATAAATGTACCAATTTCCAGCTCCATAGCTTTATGGGTAGTACAATAATAAATTTGTATTGTTTTAGGGGTTGTTATCTCATTTTCACACCTAAGCAGTACGTGAATAAAAAGAAATATGGCTTACATTGTATAAATGTCTTGTAAGAAATAAATGTTTCCAGCTCTCTAGCTTTATGGGAATTATAATAATTAATTTGTATTGTTTTAGGGGTTGTTTCCACATTTTCATCGCTTATAAGTACACTACAAAATTCAAATATTGTTTACTTTTTATATATATATTGTAAGAAATGAATGTACAGATTTCCAGCTCTCTAGCTTTAAGGTAAGGTTATATTTAATTTATATTGTTTTAGGGGTTGTTATCACAATTTCACCCCTTACAGCACGGTATAAAATGCAAATATGGCTTACATTTTATACTATCTTGTAAGAAATAAATGTACAAATTTCCAGCTTTCTAGCTTTATGGGAAGTATAACAATAAATTTCTATTGTTTTAAGGGTTGCTATCACAATTTCATCCCTTAGCAGCTCAGTATAAAATACAAATATAGTTTACATTTTATGTATATCTTGTAAGAAATAAATGTACAAACTTCCAGCTCTCTAGCCTTAATGGATGTATAATAATAAATATTTATTGTTTTAGGGGTTGTTTTAACCCTTAAATCAAAATTATTTATAGCCTATGTCTCATTTCAGGTCATGACCTATATGTGTGCCAAATTTCATTAAAATCGATACAGTACTTTTTGCGTGATTGACAGTCAAACAAACAAACTTACAAACTTTCGCATTTATAATATTAGTAGGATCTATATGTTGCCAAATTTCATTCAAATCCATCCACTACCTCTTGCGTGATTGACAGTCAAACAAACAGACAAACTTTCACATTTATAATATTAGTAGGATATATATTGTGTTTGTAAATTAATAATTTCTGTAGATAAACATTTTAAGGGGAGTCCGAATGCCATAAGGAAAAAAATACTAAACAATTGATTTCTTGAACGGAACGTATGATTGTATAAAAGCGATAAGGCAGCAGAAGATTTTAAGAAAAAGATAAGGCAGAGTAGAAACTTACTCAAGAGAAGACTTGAGGACCGTCATATGCAGCTGGGACGCACTAAAATTGTAAGTTATCTAGTTATCTTACTACCTTAGACGGACTGTTGGTTTTTCGTATACCTATTTTCGAAGGCCTCCTGAGGTGTGTACTAAATTTTAATTCTGGGGATAATCAGATCACGGAACTATGGAAGAATTATTTTACATATTTCTACTTCTTGTACTTTGACAGGGCAAACAGCCTCACAAACATAACAGATCAAGCTTAGATTTTTCACACACATTCAACATGCTCCAACGAAGAGTCTTTTGTGCAATTTGTCTCCCCCTCCAAAATAGAAATGGGGGTACGGGTTTCACTGGTAATAATTTTTACACCCATTTTCGTAGTGCCCTTGAGTACTTGTACCAAATTTTAACCCTTGGAAACATCAGGTGCCACATTATTAAAGTTTAAAATCACTATTTTGAAAATGTTTCTACTTCTCATTTTGGACAATACTACAACTTCACAGACATAATGGATCGAACTTAAATTTTGCACACACATTCGTTGTGCTCCAATTAAGTGCCTTTTGTGCAATTTTCACACACCCCCGCACGTTAAAATGGGGGGAATTTTTTGGGGTACCTAGGTAAAAAAATGTTTTAAGGGTTTGACAGACTTGTTCAATGAGGACCCCTGAAAAAGTGGTGAAAATCGGAACCCGATATGTTTAGTAAAATTCTAGTTGCAACAGTTCCAAAGCGATGAAAATAATTACACAATGGTTTATATTTCTTAAAAAATACAAAATAAAATTTTATAATTAAAAAAACACCCAGTTATTTTAGAAGGAAATAAAACAATAACAATTATTGTTAAATTATTTCACGTATTTCCCTATCATTTCAGTTCAGTTAAACTATTTTTCACTGATTCCAAATTCAAAAACACGTTGCCTATTTGTCCAAATTTGGTATTTATATATATATTATTGTATCTTTAATTTCACAAGTAATGGGAGTTTAATGTGCCATAATTGTAACAGTGTTAGGAACTGTTAGGGATGGGACTTTCGTTTATAAGCTAATAAGATAGACTGGGTCAACGAGATCGGCAACTAAACAAATTACTTTATGTTATCAACCCCAAATTCTAAATCCAATGCGACCTTATACTAATAGATCAAAATACCCTGTTTTACTCACCCAGTATGTTGTTTTCAATACGTCCTAGTCAGTCTTACGCTCGACTCGTGATGGCTTTCCAGATGCCCCAACGGTTCAAACTTCGATCCGTGTAGAGATTCTTGCGAGACTAACCTGGGAGGTTGAAATTTATTTCAATCCTGTTTGGCGGAGAGCTATTATAACGGAAGTAGGGACGAGAAGACAAGTTACTAGGCTCCAGAAAATTTACTAATGAAGCTCCTCACCAAACAGCGTTGACACAATTTTCAAACTCTCCTCCAAAAAGCGTAGAAAGAATTTTCTCCTTTGGCGGGATTGCATCACAACAATTCATTTTTCGGTTGTGAAGGTTTTTTGGCGGGCAAATTTTTACAACAGTGTTGTTTTTTTGGTACATAGTAAATTACTAAACGTGATAACAGTCATTATAAATTCATAAGCAACCTGCATTTACTTGGCGGATAAATAAAAGTCAGAATGTTTGAGTATACATCATATATTAAAGTTAAGATTTTTGTCTAACTCTTTGTATTTTATATTGTAATGATTGTGTAATATATGTATGCAATGACTTTGTATATATTTGTTACATAATAAAATCAATAACTTGATAATTGTATTTATAAAATACATCTACAGACTTAATTTAAACTACAAAAATGTCACATGTTAAACAAAATCAATGTGGCAATTTACTTTCTAGTGATGATAAGAGCGACTGTAGCTCATTCGAGTCGGCAACACAATCACCATTTTAAAAGTTTCAAGAACAGCGCACCCTGTTGAAAAATAACGACACTACTTGAACTTGTGCTCCAAAAGCTCTCACAAAACGCATTAGATGGCCTATCTAGTTCGTAGTTATTCACAGGTATGTTAAAGTATGTTTCAAATTTTGTAATCATGTGTCATTATCATGCCATGCAGATTTAGGGTTAAGTTTTGACTCTACAAAGCCTACGCTTTTTAAACTTATAAGTGATCAAAAATATACATTTGTTTTTAAAGTTTAAACATTAAAAAATTGCATGCCTTTGAATATTTATTTATTTTTATAATGGCTGATTAAAAAAGTTGAGTCAAGAATGGGATCAATAAACAACAATTCCTTGTTAACATCATTTGCAGTAAGGTTGCATCATTTGTTTTTTTTAACAATTATTACTTTAAATTATGATAAAATGTTTTGCTTATAATCTTGAAATGTTTAAACTTAACCCTAGCCAACAATGTAGAAATGTTAGAAAATTGGGCGAAATTTTAGAATACCACTACTTGTTAAAACAACTTTTTTTAAATAAAATAAGAAGTGCTACCAACTTAAATATGTTTACAAACCGGAAACATACTGTGACTAGAGACTGTAAGTCCCAAGCAAAAAGCAGGCATATTTATTTCCAGCCCAGGCTTTTCATTAGTTTTTTATAGACTATTTGTTTGCCTTGGACTGTTTATATATTGTAATGAAATTACCTTCAAAATTGTCTTCAGTCCTGTGAATGTAGTCACTAGCTACAGCGCCGTTTCGCCGATCACTGTCGGCTTCGTCAGGCTTGTATTAACAATGTGTTTTATGTGTTAATACAAGCCTGACGAAGCCGACAGTGATCGGCGAAACAGCGCTGTAGCTAGTGCTACATTCACAGGACTGAAGACAATTTTGAAGGTAATCTCATTACTTTTCATTAGCTTGAGCTCTGCCCTACGTGAGTCTATTTGATACACACTATGTTTAGCGCTGAGCCTCTTGTGTATCATATTGATTTACACAAAATTACATTATTTATCAAGACGTGGGTATTTCAGACTCATATTTACATTGAAATAGCATACCATATTGTGTTGTGTGGGGATGTGGGACCACAGGGCAGTGGTGGGTCATAGATTGGTTGTTGGTTGGCATCACTGCATGATTTACAAAAAAAAAGCTGTTTTTCCCAGTGTGTGGCTTGGAGTGTCAGTGTTTGTGTTGTTTGCACAATAGCATGGTGAAATATACACATGTATTCAGATGAAATAAGAGACCCGCTAAACATGTCTTTTGACGAAAGTGGTAGTAGTGTCCGTTGTGTATTTAGAAATTTGAGTAACTTAGACGACCACTCATTGCATTTCACAGACTTTGATTATGACAGTGATGACAACAGAACTTGGCAACCTAACCTCAACGAAATGGAAGAAAACATATTAGATGATTAGAACTTTTAGTAAATCGTCTCGTAAACAATAATGGTGATATAACAAAATGGTAATAAAACACAAAATGAGTAAAATAATGTACTCATTGCCCACGTGCATCTTATTGCTGCTCAGTAAAAAAATGCTTTAAAAAATAAATGTTGTTTTGTTTTTTCCTACATGAAGACTATCAGAGGAGCGAGTTCATATGTCAGTAAGCCTTGGGCTGGGGATGAACTTACACACACTTTTTTGCTGGGTTTTAGGCCTACTGAGTATCAAAATGGTACAAATGGGCATGAGTTCATAATGCACTGTGTATCATAATTTTGCATATAAGCTTATAGGGCTGAAAGTGTTAATTTAGTTCAGGGTTTTTTCTAGACGTTGCAACCCAGCCTTGATGCCAAAAATTGCTTTTAGAGTAGCCTATTTCTCTTTCAATCTGTGTTGGAGTATAAGATGTATTTAAACATTTTCTTGTTTTACTTCAAAATATTTTTGAATCAAATATGTTTAGTTAATTTTAATTCCTGAAAAGAATATTGAAAATAATAAGTTTTAAACCATAGGCTAATGTACAATTTACATTGTTTGGATCTGTATTGTTCGTTAAGCCACGTTTACACTGGAGTTTACAACACGTGTTGTCAACAAATGTTTAAAACAATCCAGAGAACCCTAGTTTTTTGTTGCCACCGTGCTTTGCCCCCTCGCTGCCACCCCAGTCCGCCGCCCCCCCCCCCCCCCATCGCCATCACAGTCTGCTGTAGCCGCTGTATCCTGTCGTCGCTTGTGCTAGTTATTGTGCATTATTGTGTTTTGCGTTTATTGTCACTTGTACAATGGAAAACATGCTTAATGAAATGGAGTGGGTTGAGGATCAAGTATTTAAACGCATTTATTTGTACCGTCGGGAACATCCTGCTTTATGGAATCAGACTATTGCTGATTATAAGGACAAGAATAGGGATGGCAGAAAAATAACCGGTTATCGGCTATTCCGGTTTTTTTCACAATCGGTTTAACCTAGCGGTTATAATTGCTCCAAAAAACCGGTTTTTTAATTAACCGGTTTTATTAATAAGAAAACAACAACGTTTAGACAAAATTTTTTATACTTACAAGAAATTGAAAAATAAACATTTATTTTTACTACAAGGCTTAAAATGACAACACAATTCAATGATTAGACACAAATTTTTACCGATATGTTTACAAAAATAAAAATAATAGCCTACATTTTAAAATAATTTACTACTAAAAATACAAGAAAAAATCTAATGAAATACACTATAAGGCGATATAAAATAATGTCATTCATGGCAAATAATTATTGTCCAACCTATTCATAATGGCTCTTTTACACTTATGTTTACTACATGACTTACAGCAACCACACTATTCAACGTATTTGTTGCGATATTTTTACAAAAATAAAAGTAAGTTAATACAATTAAAAATAATTTAAAACTATACTAAATGACACAGAGATAGTGTCAATGCCATCTTGATTGTTGATAGAACTTAGATCAGAAAAGTGGACTTGAGAAAAATAGGCAAACAAAAGTGATGTACCGTAATTGCAGCAATTCCACGATTTCATTAGTCCAGAACTATTGCAACGCAAGACCACAATCCTGTTAAATATTTATTATAGACTCATAACATAGGATATATTAGTGTAGGTTTTTTTGCCCGGTTATTGAATATTAAAAAAAAAATTGTTTTAATTGGGACGAAAAATAACTGTAAAACCGATTAATCAAAATACAAAAAAACCGGTAGGTTTTTCCCATCCCTAGACAAGAATTTGAAAAATTATGCATGGGCCGACATCTTGCGGGAGATGAATCTCAGCAAGATCGAAGTACAAACTAAAATGAGAATGCTTATTTTTCAATTTAATAGGGAATCGAAAAAGGCCAAAGGGCAATTCTCTAGAAAGTGAAACTGACATGGTATTTTTGAAAATAATGTTGTAGAAAATCACGTGATGCACAGGACATAATTAAAAGGGTAAATAAGTGCAGTTAAATACAAAGTTGAGATGGATCTTATCATATCTATTTATCATTACAGTGTACTTAGGATACATCATGTAAAAATGAACTTTAAAGAAAAATTCAAAATATATTTTTATGTAAAATATTTACTGCATAACTAGTATTGCTTTGTACTTACTTTGTATTGTACTTTACAAATAACGTTCATGTTTAAAAAATGTTATTAATACATCACAAAACATAATATGTGCCTTGGAAAAAATTAAACTAAGCATTTTATAAACAACTTTGTTTATATAATCTAAAACTGGTTCTTTATAGTAGGCCTAAGTGCATTTTCAAGCTTTTAAAAAAATGTCTATTGGACCAGAAAATTTATAAAACATTCTCCTTAGAATCGGAGTTCTGGTGGAAAGAATATTTGTAAGATTTGGTTAAAATATACATATGAAATGTCATTTTCATCTATAATGAACCTTCTCCGAGAACTGTCCATACACTTCAAACACAATGCTTCAACTTCTTTAACTTCACTCTCCACAACACACAAATACTTATACTTCGTCTTATTCTTTCTTGCACCTGAATCAAATTCAACCAAAAGAAATTCTCCTGGTTTTACATTTTCAACTGAAAGTGTCTTTGTTTTTACTTTCTACACAAAATTAGGAACCTCTTCAAAGTCTTCTTCATCACTCGAATATATCAAGTTGTAGACGGGTTTTCTTTTTGAGATATTTTGTTTATTTTTTAGCCCTATTTCTTTATCAAGAGCATTGTTCAAGTATTAGAATTCTCCTTTACTTCACTGGACTATATGTTTGCTCTGTATTCATGGGATCTTATCTATATATTTCCAAACTGCATCGTCTCTGGGAATATCCTTTTCACAGGGCCGCTTTTCCGAATAGGCACGCTAGGCACGTGCCTAGGGGTGCAAAGGATTTGGGGCGCCAAATTTTGAATACGAAAAAAAAATAAAGAAGGCGGAAAATGATGCCGTAAGGTAACTGATAATTTATGAAGAAGAATGTTTAGGCCATGAAACTCCTTACGGCTGCCGGTTGCCAGTCCGGGACACGGCGGGTCCATAGGTGGTGGATAATGGTAAGACTCTCTGACTCTCCAACAAAATCAAAAGAATAGTAATGATAAGAGCCAACGGAAAGAAAGAGAGTTAAGGGAAGTTCCCTCCCGAACCAAAACTGGCAAATCAAGAACTCAAAAAGAAATGCTCTGCTGGGTTTTTTGGACCCCCTATTATTTGATTAGTATTCCATACCTCCCCCTCAACCCCCCCCCGTATAAATCAGGTATGAGGGGCGCAATTGTTTGAAGTGCCTAGGGCGCTAGTGAGGTTAAAAATGGCCCTGCCTTTTCATAAATCAATATTACATCTGTTGATGTCATGAGTTTCTTGGCGATTTCTGCAAACTGGGTAGCATTTTGCACTTTGGGGCATTAGACTTCTTGCTCATTAATGTAGTTCTTACAATAGACTTTACCCTAGAAATAAAATAACTCCCTTAATTGCTTTTCCTAGCCTCTGTGGTGATTTGTAAGATAGGCCTACCTTTTTTGGAGAAACAGTGTAGATTGTCTGATTTTTCTTCTTTGTTTTTATGTTCTTTCCTTTGAAGCTCTTCTTTCAATTTCTCATTAGAATCAAGAGTAGCTTTTAATTGGCTTCTTGATTTCCTCATTATTTCTCTGTTTTTCAACATAACCGCTTCCCTGTGTTTCAGTCTGTACTTTTTGCATCTTTCAGCCATCACTCATAGGATTTTTATGTTTATTTAGTGGTTGAGCACTATTAGATAAATTAATTTTCATATTGAAAGATTAAAATTATGTAAATACTTTACAAGTCCCAGTTAGCTTGTATCTGGATAACTAACGAAGTCAGAAACCTCAGCTACTACTGTCTTTCCCTTCAATTGAGTTTTCCTCCAATTCAGATTCCCTCCAATATAATCTGTCAAATTTGACAATAAAAAATGGAGGGAAGAATTATCTAGTTATAGATTATACTAGTAATGATATTTCAAAACAACATCATTCTCTGAATGACATAAAAATATACAAATAATTCCTCTATTTGTCGTAGATATAAAACTGTGACATTTGACATTATTTACTTTTTGAATTTATTAATGAAAAACCTTTAAGCACGCTTAGCATGTTCATATTTCAATATATATTTACTAAATCTTGGTCACTACTGTCTATTAATTGTAAAAAATAGCAACCAAAGCAATCGGAAACTTTTGTCCCGTGCATCACGATGCATTACAATTTTAAAATATTTTTTAATATTTCAAAATATTAATTTTTTAAACAATAAAAAATATTTTGCAATAGAAAACATTACAAATAATAAAATTAAAAATTTAAAATCAAAGATTTACCACATAAATCACAGAAAAAAATAGCATTCACCTTACTTAGGAAACTCAGCATTTTCACCGAGTCCCGTGCATCACGATCACATTTCCAGTGATAACTGATAAATATTACACAAAAATTAATTTTTCTTTATATGAATGGAATCTGCAGGAAAAAATACACTTCACCTGCATGAAGAAAAAGAAATTAATTATTATTTTGTAATATTTACAATTATAAAGTGTCTGAATGTCCCGTGCGTCATATAGAGAATCGCCCCAAATCAGGATCGGGGGCTGAGGAGGCAAAGATCAACTGGCGATTTTACAATTCTCTCCAGTTCCAGAAAGACAAGACAATCCTTAGTTAGACTCGTGAGACTAAAGGGGAAAAAGAAGCTATACAGGTAAGCATTACTATAATTTTCTCGCTTATTTTTGTGAAAAAAATATTTGCATCTTAAAAGCAAATACTTTAAAACTATATTTAAGCCTAGTAGTATTTATTTATTCTTTTCTTATTTTAGCAAAACAATCTGCAGAAATATTTTAACCTTCTAAAGTCATGAAATTAAATAAATGAAAAATGTAGCCTATCTATAAACCCCGTAAATTTGTCTTAAATGGAAAAATGTATTGAAAAATATTTTATAATAATCATATAATACATAAATGCACTTTCTAAAACTTCCTTGTATTTCCCACTAATTGCTTTTGTCTCTATTCCAATAGAGGAAAATAATGAAAGTCATGCAATTCCTTGATAATATTTTAAAAAAGTAGTAAAAGTTTGTTTCGTTGATTGTTTTCACACTGGAGGTATATTACACACATGTATTCATACACTCTTTAGACTGATAGATATTACCTAGTGTATATCTTGCCAGAAGGGTTTCAGTTGTCGTGTCTTCACTATCGTAAATCCCTGAGGGATTGTAGGATGCACCAGATGACTCACTTTTTTGTAAAAAGTTGTGGAGATGAGCGCATGTTGACACAACTCGTTCAGTTTTTTCTGACTCAAGTAGAAGTTGTTTTCTCAGTACTCTGAACACGACCGATACAATTCCAAACACGTTTTCAACTACTACGTGCACGGCAGTGGTGGTAGTTAAAAGTTTGTTGAAGACTATCTCTATCGTGAAGACCTGGAAATGGTCAGCAATACAGTACTAAAAAATCCCTTGTAGTTAAAAAAGTCACTTCCTGTGTTGATACTTGAGGTCACCTGCTGGCACCGATACAGTGAGGGAAGTTCTATTGTCGATTGTACTCCTCGGCATGATGTAGCCACTCTTCTTTGGAAGATGGAAGCTGAAACATAATATATGAAAATCAATTATCTAATACAAAAACTTTTAAAATATGTGTTAATTTGTTGTGTAATTTACATTTCCTTGAGCTCAGTCGACCAGTGACCGGTGCAACGTTAACATGGCCTAAAGCCAACTGTTTTAAAATTTTTAAACTGTGTTTTTTGTTTTTAATTATATATGTGCAATAATTCGTGTTTGGTATGTGTGTATATGTGTGTGTTTGTTAAATTATGACGTGCTCACATGTGAGTAAAATTTTATAAAACCTGAAGATGGGAACGTGTTCCTGAAACGCGCGTAGTATTACACTACACAAAATAAGTTGCAAGACGGAAAAAATGTATATATATATATATTAATATTATAGATATACATTACTTAGTTGTTAAACTATTGCAACTGGAGACATAAAAATGAATAAATAAGGTTCTTCAGTTGTTATTCTTAAAACATTTGTGACAGTTTATATTCTGAATTAAAAATTACAAATAAACATTAAGAAATTTTTATGTGAAATGTGGTTTCAGGGAAATGTGTCTGGTGAAACTGCTGTTGATATCGACACAGACCAAGATCCTTCAAACGCTGCATCGATTCTGTCTGCTGGTACTTCTGCTCTTCTACTTCTTTTAACCCTCCAGCACCTCGTAGAAACAATAGAAAGCTCAACCCACAGGCGGAAGAAGCATATCATGTGATGAAGAACCTCCAAGCTAACATCAAAGAAAAGGATGAATTTGATGTATTCGGAGAACACGTGGCCTTTCAAATCCAAAAGCTCAAAGGTGCAAAGAACCAAGCTTTGGCCAAACACTGGATCAATCATGTATTATTTGAGATGGAGATGACACTGATTGATGATCAAATTACCACAGCTACTATACACAATTCATCATCTTCGAGTGCAGTGTCGTTACAGAACTAGGCCCATGCACAAAATATCTCTGTTAATGAAACCAGCTCCAGATCATCAAGTGCGTTGTCAGTACCGTATAATCCGGATGATTTGCCTGAGGCTAATTTAATTTCAAACCAGCAACTTTTCGACAAAGATCAAGAGAATGACTATACCACTAATAGTGAGGACATAGAATACATGATACTGTGAGAATTATTGGGGAGCACTGTTTGTTTTTAATTACCTGGTTTCACATCTTAGTGCAATAAACATTATATTTATAATGATATTTAACTCACATTCAGTAAGATATAAATATACAGATTTAATAAAAAAATATGTTTATTTACATATTAATAAAGTACTTTAATTGTAAATTTATATTCTGTATTGTTTGAGTACTGATAGGTAATTTATTAACATGAGTAAAATATGTGGATGAAAAAGCGTTTTTTTTTTAACTACCTACATTTATGTTGTCCTTGAGGAGATCTATTAAAGCCTCGCACACCTCAGGTACAAATAAAGAGATCGTTGATTTTGAGATTTTGAACAAATAACTCAAGCTGGTTACGAGTCGCCACTAGCCAAAAAGCGCAAGGTCACTTCAAGTCTTTCTGATACAGAAATTGCACTCCTGTAATTGTTGTCTATTTTGTCAATTTTATGCCCAACCATGAAGATCAAATATTCAAAATCAACATTGGACATTCTTAAATAGTTTTTAAAACTACCGTCTGTTCTCAGTTCACCCGATAGAGGGTCACTATCATCCCTGTTTAAGTCTGTTAACAGGTTATTCCCACTATACCTAGACCTATATTGCAGACCTAGTGGGTGAGAGTCACCCAGTACCGTCTCGGTCTCCGCTGTTTAGATAAGATCACACACGCCGCCGCGGCTAGTATAATATCCTCTACTCTGGACATCTCGAGAAGTACTGAGTGAAAGCGTGATGGCGATCAAGGTCAAAAATGTTGCAAACAAAATTATAGATTTCAAATACACTTTGTTACAAACATTTGTTTTAGCCCCTGTTGACAACAAATGTTTAAAACGTTTTGTTGTCAACTCCAGTGTAAACGCGGCTTTAGGTTTCACTCTATGTATCTTTCTCTTTAATTTAGTTTCACTTTATTTGAAAATACTACATTGTTGCATTCATTATTGCCTTTATACCAGATGAAAGCGATTAAATTCGGGAAAGTAGCCTATAAGACTCCTTATTGTTTCAGTGGGGTCTACCCATGTTCAAAAAACTCTCCAGATAGTAATATTTAATTTTATTATGAAACATGTTAGTTATGTTTGTAAACAAGTGACAAAAAGTCATGTCAACATTACAATAATATTAACCGTAACAAGTACCGGTCACAGCATGTTTCTAGTTTGTAAAATAGGCTTATATAGGCTGTTATTATAAAAAAACAAGAGCATCAACATAAACTATTTACCCAATTAGTACCAGTCACAGTATGTTTCTAATTGGTAAACTATAAATAGACCTCTAAATATACAAATATGTCAACATTTAGAGAGTTATTACTATAGTCACAATTTGTTTCGTCTTGACAATTTAACGTACGGTATTTATAGTGTGATGTTACAACGTTCAGAATGAATTAGATACAAAACTATAAACTTTCTGAATCTTCACCGTCATAGAACTTCTCATATCAAGTTTATCGTGCCGAATCATAAACATACAGTTTGTAAAGCTACAGCATAATATATTTGCTTATATCTCAAATAACAATGTGCATATAGCCCAGTCAACGAATGATTCTAGAAGGAAAGTCAATAAGCGGAAAGACCAACTATGGTACATTGTTTGGGGTACCTAGTAGTATAACATACTAAAAGTCCTTGACCCTAGGGGTGGCGGAAGAGGGGGGAGGGTGATTAAAGGTACCATTTTTTGATTTTTTGCCTATATCTCATTAGGGGTTGATCCTACAAAAAGCTGACAAAATTCTCTACATTTTTTATACCTATAGTATTTTTGCTATCTGTAACCATTAATGAGATATATACGCTCTCGAAAATCGGTAATTTTCGAAAAAAACGTTTCTTTGCATTGGAATACTTTATTATTTGTTCTCTATGCGGTCTACCCTCGTGAGCTCTCTCCAGTTCTTATCTCGGTCGTAGAAAGTCAAATTATTGTGTATTTCGCCTCAGTATATTATTTAATTTTATTATTACTATTATGTCGCTATGTCGACGGAAAAATGTTTGGTTCTCGCTTTAGTTGAGTTAGTTTATATAATGTCTTAGATAAAATAAAACCTGAACACAAAATCTCACAATAAATACGTTTACTAACCTCAAACGCGTTTCAACGATAATGTCGCCATCCTCAGTGATGGCTTCAGTAACCAAACTATAACATAAGTTACTTTCTCACAAGTCAAGCTCATTAGTTATTTATATATATAATGTCATACGTCCTTAGGAAGTCGAACTATTGTGTTTTTCACCTTTATATTTTATTATTATTATTATATCCGATATATTTTATTAGTATTATATGCAGTGTATTTTATTTTATTATATCCGGTATATTTTATTACTATTATATGCGGTATATTTCATTTTTATTATATCCGGTATATATTATTATTATTATATCGCAATGTCGATGCAAACATATTTTGTTTGTGATGAGAACTTATACGAAAGTGGTGGGAAAGTGTCCTGCAAGAGTGCAAAAGTAATAGCTTCACTGATAAGTGCCACTTTACAAAGAAATGACGGAAAAAGCTCCAACCTTGTAGGTTTGACACCCTCAAAGTTCATTCCACATGCAGAAAACATTATACGTGAGCCGAAATAATTTCAGTTTATGTGATGAAACAGGCCCCTGTTTTGAAACAGCCATTGATAAGTCAACAGATTCACAAGTCATTGTCATTGGAGAGGACACAGACCTCATAGTCCTTCTGATTGTGCTAATCCCCAAAGACCAATACATCATAATTATGAAACTGGGCCGAGGAAAGCTGCCAACCAGTCTGTACTTCCACCGCTGAGTTACAGGAGCTCAAGGCATTATGCTCATCCATGCTTTCACAGGATGCGATACTACAACAGCAGCCTTCCTCAAGGGCAAACTTGCATTTGCCAAACTGTTCAAGAAGGATGCAGATGTAGAATATGCTGCTGAAGTCTTTAACAATCTTTCAGCCACTCATAAGCAGATTCCAGAGCAGTGCAATAATTATTTCCTAAGGTGGTACGGTGCCCCGATGAAATAAAAATCACTCAAGAAATATTGCTACGACACACGTCAAGTCTGTGGCGAATGTGCAGCCCGATATCTCATCCGTCCCACCATCCTAGGGAACAGCCAAACATCATGTCATAGTCATCGGTGCTACTTTCAGATACAACGGTGACAACACGCCCAGAGGAATGCAGAACGCGATGGACTGCTTAACTATCCCTATTAGAACCCAAGATCCAATAGCCCCAGATGACATTTTGAACCTAATATTCTGCAAGCGCAATGGCCACTGCACGCTGCAGTTGCCGGAAGGCCTCAATGGTTTGTTCAATAAAAATAAAATGTTGGTTCTTCACTCTAGGCCTAACCTATCTTTGTTGTATGTATGTTTAATTTATTTTACCTGCCTTAACAGCAACATACTCACATAATTTATGTTTTGTGCACATTTATAGCACAGTACGTTACGAATAATATATTTGTAATCCTTCAATTTCAGTATCAGCTCACGTATAATGTTTTCTGCATGTAGAATGAACTTTGGAACTCCTACAATGTTGGAGCTTTTTCCATCATTTCTTTGTAAAGTGGCACTTATCAGTGAAGCTATTACTTTTGCACTCATACAGGAAAATTTCCCACCACTTTCGTACAAGTTCTCGTCACAAACAAAATACGTTTGCGTCGACATTGCGATATAATAATAATAATAACAATAAAATATACCGCATATAATACTAATAAAATATACTGGATATAATAATAATAAAATATAAAGGCGAAAAACACAATAATTCGACTTCCTATGGACGTATGACATTAAATAAACTAACTCAACTAAAGCGAGAAACAAAACATTTTTCTGTCAACATAGCGACATAATAGTAATAATAAAATAATATACTGAGGCGGAATACACAATAATTTGACTTTCTACGAAAGAGATAAGAACTGGAGAGAGTTCACGAGAGTAGACCGCATGGGGAACAAATAATAAAGTATTCCAATGCGAAGAAACTTTTTTTCAAAAATTACCGATTTTCGAGAGCGTATATCTCATTAACGGTTATAGATAGCAAAAAATACTAAAGGTATGAAAAATGTAGAGAATTTTGTCAGTTTTAATTTTGTATACGTATATATTTTTTGTAGGACAAACCCCTAATGAAATATAGGCAAAAAATTTAAAAAATGGTACCTTTAACCCCCCTCCCCCCTCTTCTGCTACCCCTAGGGTCAAGGACTTTTAGTATGTTATACTACTAGGTACCCCAAACAATGTATCATAGTTGGTCTTTCCGCTTATTGACTTTCCTTCTAGACCCTCCTTTTGGGCATTCGTTGACTAGGCTAATAAGTTTGTACCACTATACTTACTTTCTTTAAAAAATGGTCGATAGTTGCTATGATCTCAACATAATGGTTGATTTTCTGATGATTTCCAATATTAGTAGGAAAAATATTTTTTAAGATAGACTTTATTTGTAGTTGATAGTTTTGTTTTGGCAGTTTTATAACTTAATTAAAAAGAACATTCCTATCACGATTGTCTATTAATACCACTAGCTGCTTGAGAATTTTAACTTACACTTTGAAAGAATCAGAAAAATTCAGTAGTGTAGACATTTATTCTAAATTAAGAGATTTTTTGTCTTTGAAATTATAATTTTATATTAAGTTAATTTAACCCTTGAGAACTCGCGCAGTATGTCGTCACACTAGAACTCGTGCGCGGTGTTTTAGACCGCACTGTATTAGTCAAGTGGTAGGACAAAATAACTACGTTATTGATTATATTTTATAGTATAATTTAAAATTTAAAGTATTAAAAAACTTATTTACATATAAAATAAAATAACAAAAAAACATTTTACAAATGATTGTTTATACGAAAAAATGTACAACAACGAACACTCACGCGCGGAAGAAACGACCGCACACAACGCAAGGGTTTAGTAAACAGATTATAAGCATTGTTTGCCGCCAACTAAATTAAAATTTTTGCATGTCTCACCTCCCTAACTAACTGGGAAAGGAAAAGATGGAATAGAGGGCAAGTTTGTTCAAGGTCAAATATTCAGAATTCATAAATATCTAAAGGTGCGGTCAAAAAGACCACACTGCTAGTTCTCATTAAAGAAAATTATGTAGATGTTTTCCAAAAATGTTTTAGGCAGGGGCTGTGTCTGGACTAACTGTAGATGTATCTCTCTTTCCCTTGGATACTATTAAAACGAGGCTCCAAAGTAAACAAGGGTTTACAAAAGCCGGAGGTTTCAAAGGAATATACAAAGGACTTGGTCCTGCAGCTTTAGGATCAGCACCATGTGGTAATTAGCATTAATTAGACTACTGTAGATTTTTTTTACATTTCTTCTACACATATCCTAGATATTTTTTAAATATGCCTAGGCTATTCTAACCTACATGATTTACTATAATTGTTAATTGAATTGTTAACATTAAATATGATTAAAAAATAAACATCATCAACTCTAAAATTACTGGTTTTAATCAGGTCAACAATAGAAATGACATAATTGTATAACAGTAGGTAGGAAAGCAACATCACTAATATAACCTATACCGGTATATATTTCTATTTAATAATTCCACAAAAAATATAAACTTTGTAAACTTCCAAAGATGCACTCAAATTTTAGACAAACATTGGTAAATTATATTTTAGTGGTGCACGATTGCGAGACGTTTTTACAATCAAAACAAGTTTCATCGTTTAAATAACAATCCAGTCAACCATCGAGTCACGGTTAGGTTTCACAATCGAGTTGTTCAATTATGCCTCTTGATGTTTAGCTAACGATACGGTCGGTTTTTAATCGAGTTAAAGTTAAGTGTTTGTTGTGTGTGGTTACATTACTAAGAGTTTTTTTGTTGTTTGTAAATAACTTTGTATTGTACTGATTTTCTTAGCATTTGTAATTCTTATATTGCATTCATGTTTATTAAATTTGTTTAGTAACTCCTTAAATAGTTAAGTTAAATTAATTATTAATTAACCAATTATATAAGTTAATTGCACCAACATACAATTTAATAGTGATGAAATGCAAATTCTAAATAAGGGATTAAAATACAATTTTTCTCAGAAGACATGAAAAAAGAAATTAATTTCAGAAATTTTTAACACAGAAACCTCCATAAACATAATAGGCAGCGATCAGATTAGAACTGTTACAAGAAAACAATACGTAATTAAGGAAAATTATGAATATGTCGTGAAAGTATTAGGGATAAATTAATACTAATGAGTGCAAGGTTACAAAAGCTGATAAAGGACAATCGATTGTAATCATGACAACAAAGGATTACACAGACAAAGGAGAGGATTTTACAGCAAACACCTTATCAGCATGTTCCGGTACTGCTTTTAGTAATTTTGTTTACGTTCTGTTTTAACCTTGCACTGGACTATCCACTCGCTCAATCACACTCATTCAACACTTGGTTCAGAATTTTACGATCGCCAATCGAAAAACCTCAAGATATTCCCACGAATCCCACACTACAATGCGTTGCGACTATGCGAGCCAACTACAGTAAAGTCTCTCACAATGATTCTCAGCTCGGAATTGAAATGGGACAACTTGGGAGCACAGAACTCTTTTGCTAGCCTTGCGGCAAGCGCTTTGATATTCGGCGAGCGATGCAATCGACTACAAGAGACCGATGATTCAGAGTAGAGGTGGCCGAAAAGTTTAAAAACCAGCAATGCTTAAACTTTTATATTATTAAATTTTTTGGCATGAAATAGTAGTTTACGCAACGATTGTATTATGAAGGCCTTTAAGCCACGAGTGAGATGTAAGTTGGAACACGAGCGAAGCGAGTGTTCTAAATATCTCACGAGTGGCTTAAAGGCTGAATACAATCGTTGCGTACACTACTTTATCTACGATCAAAAATATACAGGCTATTTGATGTTTGATGTTGATTGTAGATTTAATCATTGAATAAATAGACCAAAGCGAACTAGGTTTCTTATCTTGGGCCAATTCCTCAAAATACGCAATGAAAACATTCTCGGAAAACGAACTAACACCATTTCTAGTTTTCCACTCCATAAACTGGTTATAAACCTTTTCATAACGAAATTTAGATTTTTCTGGCAACAAATTGTTCAGAGCCGAATTTGCTTTTGTATTAATTTCCTCTGGAGTTAAACAAAATTCATCACTATCACTCATGTTTGCGGAATGCGTCAACTCACGTTTGAGGTTAGTTACAATAACACACTAACATCCGGAACGTATGGGTACAATCAGCTGATGTACGAATAGCGTTATTTTTATTACAACTCTACTTCCGTCAAATGACGAGCTCTCATTGGTCTAGAGCCTATTATGTAAAGTGACTCCTGGGTTGGCTTTTGGTTTGTAATGTACCTCTTTCTGATGTTACTTGTAATAGCGTTATTGGTGTTTATTGCAATGGTCGTAGATAAAAGTTTATAACAAATTGATTAGATTATTGTAATCAAAATAAGACCAAACATGGTATAATTTGAACCACATTTAGTGATTAATAACTCATTTAAGGGGCTGCTCCAGTAAACGAGAAAGCAACCGGAAACGAAAGCGCTTCTCACTATATCCCTAACTAAACAGTGCAATTTCTTGCAGCTGAACGCTTTGACATTGCCTCATTTCAAACCATTTTTTAAGTCTATATTTTGTAATTGAGTGTTGAAAAAAAACTGAATATTCTTTATAAAACTTCAGATCCGGCTTGCAAATTATTTTTCATTATTAATTTTGTATTGTGTTAGGAAAAAAAATTCAAACTTTGTACTTACAAAATGTCAATTACATAACAAATAAAAAGCATTTAAAAAAAAACTAAATTGCAAAACGGATGCATATTGTGACTGTGCTTAAAATGAGACCTTGCAAACAATTTGATAATAAAAATAAACGAAATAAATGGTTTAAAATTTAACATTGCTCTTATGGGATAAAAATCCAAGATTGCCGCCACTACAGCAGACCCTTAAGGTGTAAAGGGGACCTTACACGATCAGTAATACTGTCATTACCTTCAAAAGTATTTAATCATTACTCCTTCGTTACTTTTCAACCTTACACGATCATTTGGAATGACATTACTTTTCGTCAGTATACGTACTTTTTGTGTACGTATGTTGACTGGACTCTGTTTAACAATGAACTGAGTAATGATGAAATACTGATGGCGTACCCTACACTATCATTATTATAACATTACTCCCACAACAAGCCAGTAATGACGACTTGAAATCAGAAAATCCGGATTCTCTTCATTACTAGGCATCATTCCAGTTTTGTGCCTCTTACACGGTCAGTATTAATGTCATTTTGATAAGGTAATGACAGTATTACTGATCGTGTAAGGTCCCCTTAAGACTGACACAATCTTTGAAAGTTTTGCTAAGCCAATGCATGGTTAATCCAAGTTATAAATAGAAATTACTAGAACTTAACCATCGTTTAGTTGAAAACCAAATATTAATTTCAAGTTATTTTACAGTATAATTATATTTCACTAGCATTTTGTATTTTTGTTTATAGTTTCCAGGTATCTATATTATTAAATTTTTGTTTAAAATGAATGATAAGTGAGTTTGTAAAACATTGGAGAAAATAATATTCACATGAATGTTTTGGTTAAGTGTGTATGTGTTGCTGTAATGAGTTTTTGATCAGGGTGAGGGTTTGTCTGGATTTAATGATAATATAATGTGTTTTGGTTTGGGGTGCTTATTGATGTAACCAGATAAAATTGTATTGGTTGTGTGTGTATTGGGAATGTAAGTTCAATTTTTGTTTCACAAGTAATGCCTTGTATTAATTTATCGTTCTATTTCTGTTTACCTCCTGACCAATTTAATCTAAATTAGGTTCAATTAAAGTGGATTTAATTTATATTGTTGTAGTAATACTTTTAATTGTTTATTGTGTCATGGGTTTTCTCCAAAGTAATGTATGGAGTTAGACTATATTTTTAGTCCTTGTAGTTATTATTATTTTTCCAAATGAATTTGTAAGATTAATATATTATTTCAGTTAAGGATTTTTGTTTAGACTTTGGAACTGAACTCTTTTCCATTAACAGATGTGAAAATATTGTCATTTAATTTTTGTAAAAATTGTTTTAAGTGAGAGTTCAAACAAATAAATAAACAAGTAACAAAATTTGTTCACAGTTTGTAAATATCAATAATTTTTATTTGTTTTTTAGCTGCAATATTTTTTGTGACATATGATGGCATGAAGAAAGTACTAAATCGTCCACATGGTGATAGTTGGGTTCCAATATGTCACATGGCCAGTGCTTCATGTGCTGAAGTGGTAAGCTCAGTTTTGTTTAAAGGACAAACACAATTTTTTTTGTAATTTCTACAAGTTTTTATTGAATCTTGCCGACCAAGGTTTTGCCCGTGACGGCATTGATGAACAGACTAAAGAATATTAGAAAACAAACATGTTTAAAACATAGAACAGTTACTCCCAACAAAGAAAAAGGAAAGAGAGTGGAAGGGGGCGTGGGGTGAGTATGGTCATAAGGTTGACAATGGGTTTAGTAGAGGCGAGTTGGACAAAATTCTACCAGTTTTGTTCTCAGTTTTTGTTTATTATAATGTTCAACCTCCGAAGATGATATCAATGTTATAGAAATGTACATAAGGTTTGTAAATAAATATCCCAGTTTTTTTTTCGTAGTAAATCCCTGTGAAGAATTAAAGGCATATTAATTAGATACATATCAGAAAAACATAATTTAAAAAAATACTATTTAAAAACAACAAACTTTATCTAGGCCTACCTAACTATGCTATGATGATTTTTAACTCGAAAAATGTGTACAACTATAATGTTGTATTATAGTCTAATACATTTTATAATAATAACAAAATATTAAATTTAATGTGCCTACTTACATTGAACATTTTCAGAAGAAACTTCTTATGTCTACAAACTATATAATAACTGGTTCCATGCGTTTAGGGATTTTCAACATGTTAAATGTACAGAGCCTGCAATTAATTATAAGAGCCTAATACTGCATGGTGAACAAAAGAGTATAGATTACTTCATGTTGGTATTGTTTGATTTATTCTTCTTGTTTAGTGAGAATCCTTATTGAAGATTCCACTCATAAGGTTTTGAGCATTTGTTTTGATCAAACTTGTAAACATAACCTTAAAGTATATTCTAGACTTGATTTTGTGTTGAAATCTTTATGCTAATAAGATTTATCAATAATAACGACACTTAACTTAAATATGTAAACATAACCTTAATGGTTCACACAGTTGAAGTATTGCAGCTGATGGACAAAATCAGCTTTTATACGTTAACAAATAAATCAAACAATATAACCATGCGCATACGCTATACTCGTTTGTTACATACATTCACTTCAGTTATGTGGTAGTTGATTATTTTGGTAGTGAGTATTATTAGCAAAATTTCCTTAGGAAAAATGAGCTATTGAAGTGACGCTTATGGTAAGACCTAAGGTCAGGAGTAGTAAATGAGCACCGATCATGGTCCCCTGAACTTGTTTTGGAGTGTCATTAAAAATTATATGTATATAGTATGTGTTTGTACTCTAGCCACCGCATTTTAAGTCCGATTTAGTCCAAATTTGGTACTCACGTTGGTTGTCTACATCACTCGGACGAGTTCATTAGCCAAAAAAATCCAACAACCGGAAGTACCTATTTTTTGAAATTTTTCTTACGAGAATGAAACTTTTTTAGAGTTTTATCTAAAAAATTAAATGTAGGATATTATTCTGCACATTTTGTTTTTTTTACACGACCTTTATAGCTCGCTTTGTTCCCTTAAAATCGATCAAAACGTAAAATACCATAAAAGTACCCGGTTCAATCCACTTGGTGGATTTTACTGTGGGGGCATCTTCTAATCCAAGGCCGATGGCCGAGTTTGTAGGCTGCGCAGCTGTTCAGGGCTGTCATTAGTACAACAATTTCCCAAATAGTTGGTTGAAACCCTAAAACATAAACTTAATTTTGAAAAACGGTTCAGCTGTGTGGTGAATTATTTTTTCATTTGATTTCTTAAACATTCCTTGCAGCTTTAATAATGTACTGATAATACTGTTTAGTCATTGATTTGTGTAAACCTTTTTTGAGGCCTGCTTATAATATATATTTGTTTATATTTGGACACTTTGGACGTTGAGTTTTTTTCCACAACAGTTCAATTTCTGGCTTCAAAGTATTTTCATAACTCGAAATTCAGTTCTTTTACAATTTTGGACTGGTTTGTTTAAAGTAAAATTTAAATTAATATAGAAAAAGTTATAAATTATTCACATATTATACTAGCACATCTTAAATACACATTATAGACAGTAGGTAGAACTCAGAATATACTCTGAAAATATTTCAGCGGATTAAGCTGCAAACAAAGCTTCAACGGCTTTAAAATGTACAAAATTATTTAAAACATAATTTCAAAATTTTAGGACTGCTAACAAGTTTTCTGTTATATGTAAAATTAATAAAATGTTCATGAAAAAATAAAAACAATAATAAGGGTAATAACTAACAAAACACAAATTTAATTTAAATAAATGGTACCAGATAACTTCCACATACTTTTTCCCATTTGAAACTTTATACCTTCCCAAGAGTAGCATAGGAGATGGTTATTTAGAATTGCAAAAGTAGGACATACCATGGAAATATTAGATGCATGTAACACACATCCATATTATATTATAATATTATTATTAAAACTATTCGATCGAGTTCGAACAAATTTGCACCAAACATGTCAATTAGGCCTTTATATAAATATATATATATATATATGCACGAAAAAAGGTTTTGAAAAATAACCCAGTTTTTGGCCAAAACCCCCAAAAACCAGTTATTATTATTATTACCTAAACGAGAATTTTTAGAAAGATGCGGTTTTTTGCATATGGTAGGGTACATTAAGGGCTATAAATAAGCCAAATTTTATCAAAATCGTTAAAGCCTTTTTTGAGAAATTTTGACTTTTCTTGTTTTTTGGCCATTTTTGGAGGGTAAAACCCCTTAAAAATCAAAAATTTGAAAAAATGCCTGGAGATATTCCAGAACTACACCTACGTACCAAATTTCATCAAAATCGGACCGTTGGTATAGTCTCCAGCTCTGTACACATCCTAACAGACACACGGACAGACATCACCAAAAAACTACTTTTTTGGGTTCAGGGAGCACCAAAACAAATAATTCCACTAAACAATTTTTTGGGGTTCAGGGAGCACCAAAACAGATAATTTCACTAAAAATTCAAATTCAAAAATTTGGATGAAAACTATACTTTCTCCAAATACTATGTATAAGGGGGAGAAAGTAAAAAAGAAAAGTGTAAATTTGATTTTACTAAATTTATTACATTTTGATCATTATTATTCTCACTATCATATGTTAATTAGTAATATTTATTTGTTATGTCAAAGGGAAAATAAAGTAGTAAAACTAAAATGTGTGATTAAAAATGTTTCTTCTTCATGTATACATAGTTTTAATATGAACAGACCATTGTTAAATTTGAACATTTAAAAAAATATTCAATATTATCTGTTTTATTAAAAATTGAGCAAATAAAGCAGTAAAACTAAAATGTGTGATTAAAAATTTTCCTTCTTCATGTATACATAGTTATAATATGAACAGACCATTGTTAAATTTTAACATTTAAAAAAAATATTCAATATTATCTGTTTTATTAAAATTTAGCAAATAAAGCAGTAAAACTAAAATCTTTGATTAAAAATGTTTCTTCTTCATGTATACATAGTTATAATATGAACAGACCATTGTTAAATTTGAACATTTAAAAAAGTATTCAATATTATCTGTTTTATTAAAGTTAAGCGTAAATTAAAGGACTTATTAAATAATCATACATTTTAAATTTTCTCTGAATGTTTTTATCTTGTGAAGTAGTTATTTTTGTATTTGCTAAAAACTGTTTTATATCAACTGGTGATATATGGAGTGGCACAAACTACACACACATATATATATATTTAGAACTTTGGTTTATTAAAGGCACATTTTATATTAAAAATATGTCATTGATTGGTACTTTTCTTGGTAATTCTATTACACTATTGAGATTAGGCTTATTTTCAAATGTGGTCTATATAATAATACCGGTAATGCTAAAATTAACTGAAATAAGAATCAATATGCAGTAGAACTTCTTTAATCAGAGCTAATAAAAACCGGGAGGATTCGGATTACAGAACATATTGTGATTTTCACATAACTTATGACAAAAACGTGGCTAAAATGGATCATAAGTGTTATAGAAAAATGATAAATACTTTGCAATTTAAAACATTGTTTATTTAATTAAAATAGTAGACGTACAGTATATTTATGGTAAACGCAGTTTGGAAAATATTAGGCCTACAGTAAAAAAAATCGAATTAGTATTTTAAATTTCACTTCTATGGTGTTCAAATTAGTGAATGTTCGGATTACAGGGGTTCGAATTAAAGAGGTTCTATGTAGTTTCTTTCTAAACATGTACAGTATATAGTCAAACTTGGCTTTAACAGCTTCGGCTAATGCGTCAACTCGGACATAGCGTTTTTTTACATCTAGTCAAATCGTTGTCTTTTACATTGAGGGGGGAGGTGACCCCTATTTTAGCATCAATAAATATTTTAACTACTTGGTTGTAACATTATAATTATAATGTTATGTAAATATATCATACTGTAGTAAACGTAACCTATTAAGTGTGATGCCACTGAACAAATAAATGTACTGTCAGTTGTGTGTAACTAAACTCATGACCTTGCTGGGTAAGTGTTAGGACAAGACAAAAGCGCAGGATAAACCACTCAATCGTTTAGCATGTCGAGACATTTACTTAGTTGTGATCGCTTCCCAGGCATTTGCTTGTTATATATAGGGGGCATAGCGTGCATCGGCATTGTCGGTGTGACTTATTCCTTAGGAGGGGTGGGAAAGTTAGCAGTGTTGCTACAGAGGAATCCTCCTCTGCCAACTTGACAGGACCATCCGGAGATTACATTTCCACATTTTCATCCTAATTTTGTGTGTAAAAAGTTTAAAATTAAGATTCCGTTACTCTGTGCGCATAAATAAACATGTGAAAAGAAATACATAGTTTGTTTATTTCGCGGTTTTATTCTGAGGAGGGAGAAAATAGGCGGCCCGACATCAAAGGAAAGGGGGACTTCTAACATTTTTCGAGTACAGAGATAACTGAATTCAAAGTTTGACATTGGCACATTTTTTTAAAGCCGCTTCTTAATTTCTAACAGATGTTTAGTTGTAGGAAAAGGTTCTAATTTTGATTAAAAAAACAAAAATTAAATATTACACATACAATAGCGCTATTATTTTTGTCATAAACTTCATGAATAAGGTTGTCAATAATAGTAATACTGTATAGTTGTTTGTCCTTTCTCTCAAGCTAACAAAAATATGATTTCCTGTTAGTGCATCTTTATAAAGTCACTTGGACGTAGCGTCAACATTTGTTCGATCCCTTTGTTGACGCTATAACCAAGTTAAACTGTAATACAAAATTTAAAAACTAGTAACATCTACAAACATGAGTAGAAATATTTAACTTTTGTGGGCAGGGGGAGATGGTGAATGATATTGAACTATTACCGAATTCTTGGACATTGATCTTAAATAAAAAAGCTAGTTCTGGATTAATCTGTAAAAAAGTAAAAATCAAGAAAATGTGCTTTCTTAAAAGGTGGAATAGAACTGTCATTTAATGATAGCTCTGAATAAAAATTTTATTAAATTTTAATTTATATTTCATGGTCTGACTAAGATGTTCAACAATCTTAATGAATGTCTGTATTCGACTTTCTAATCGATAAATCTGAAACTGTATGTGAGAATTAGGCTTCTTCCACACCATTCGGTTTTGACCGTACCATTATTAACATGGTTTTTCGCCGTACAAACAAAACCGAAAGACCAACAAAATGATCATTGTTTTACTCTATTTGGTTTATGTTCAAGTTTGAATAATACAAGAAATTAAATTCTTATTAAAAAAATGTAATTGTATATCAAGCAAATATTAAAAAATTTGTATGCTCAATATTTTTACAAGGCAGGAAATACAAATTTTTAATACTCCATGGCATTTCCATTTTAATAAATATGTGTTGGTTTTATTCATTTTATAGTTTATACTTAAAAAATACAAATATATTAACGTAAAATGCAATTGATGCTTTTCAAATATAATTTAGCCGAGCAAGTGAACCCTATGTGCAATTATCCCAGTTTGTAGTAGTGGGTAATTTGTTCTTTGCATAATTTTAGAAATGTCATTACTTAAATTTTAGGCTGTAAATGTAGTGAAAGTCCCAGTAGAAATTGTAAAACAACGCAGACAGACTACAAGTGGGATTTCACCTTTGACAATCGCAAGGTTAGCAGTTCAACATGAAGGTTTTCTGGGGCTTTATCGAGGTTTTTGCAGTACTGTCTTGAGGGACGTTCCTTTTTCCGTTATACAGTTTCCAATCTGGGAAGCTCTAAAAACTCATCTGGCCAAGGTGCAAGGAACTGAAGTGACTCCTGCAGAATCTGCTCTTTGTGGGGCAATCGCAGGTTAATACAATAATTTATTTTGTTAGTTTATAGTAACTTGGCCCATAGCTAATTTTGTAACATCAATGTTTGTAGTTAGTGTTGATCAAACAAAAGTATTTGTACTAAAGTGAAACTAAACATTAAAATATCATACTTTCGAGATAGTGTTTTTCTTGTTAATGTTGAAAGTTTTTGTTGATTTCTCTGACAAATATGTTAATTTCATACTGTCTCTTCAAAGGTGGTGTTCATATCCTACGTGCTTTGCCAACATCTTTTGAAACTGGCTGTTTAATATAAACTGCTCGTAAATAATTAAAAAAACTAACTGTTTGATAAGACCTAAATTTGTTACTTTATAAAGTTTTAATATTGTGTACCAATTACATATCCAGTAAGTAGGGGAGCACTCATAATATTTTTCCAGTGCAGGAACGGTGCTGGAACTGCAATCTTCCGGGGGTGGGAGGATGATTTCCTTAGAAAATTTTGCTCCCTTGTCAGTAAGACAATTAAAGATAATTATATTGAGTAAATTTGCTGTTGATTTTTAATAGTTTGAAATTTTTTAACAGTTTAATATTTTAGCTTTATTTAGAGCATTCTACATTGTTTAAATAATATTTCATTGAAATTTAGTCAAAACTAATATTTTAGTTTTTATTTGTTTCAATATTTAGCATATTGTTTTCTTTTTTATTGTTTGCCTAAATCAAAGAGAAAAAATAAATTTTTAGTGTAATTTAATATTTTACTGTCATATTGTAAAATATATATAAAGCCTTAACATTGCATTAACTTCCTCAACAAAACCAAGCATAATCATTTGTTTCAATATTGTTAGGGGTAGGATTTTCACCCTTTTTACCCGGGTTCACACAACAAGTTAACACAATAAGGGACAGATAACAATAAAACAGGGGTTCAGTGGTGATACTCCTATTTATATTTATCCAAGCAAGTATCCTAGCTAGGCAAATATGCCTCTCGTAAACATTAGCTAACAATAATATCTTTACACAATTTATATACTAGGTATTGGGTTTACAAGACTGACTAGAAATATGGTGTCGGCAACTAAAGCAAGTTACGTTTATATTATCAATCCCCAAACTCTAAATTCAATGTGACTTTAACAATAGACCAAAATATTCTGTTTTGCTCACTCAGTATGTTGTCTTCAATACGTCCTAGTCCGTCCTTCACTTGACTCGTGATAACTCTTCCAGATGTTCTAATGGTCCAGACCTCGACTCGTATAGAGATTCCTGCGAAGCTAGCCTCCACAATGTCGGATCTCTTGGCCTCACTTTCCTAACAAAACTGACCTCCCTCGTAGCCCCTCGGCTCACTGGTCACCCGACCAACGTTACATTCCCTGGCCTAGATTTGGATTATCCTATATAACCTGTCTAGCTTCCTGTTGACATCTCCAACAAAACAATCACTGCTTCTGCAGCAGTTGTTTTGTTCCGCGTTGCATTGTTTACAACCGAGTTTACATTTCCGGCCCCATATTTTGCTTCCGAGTCTGTCTTGCACAACTCAATACCTTCACATCAAATATATTAACTCTATAATTATTATACTAAACCTACCCTCGATTAATCCTAACAATATCTCAAATATTTTAATTTTGATTACTACTTCCGCCATCTGATTTATAGAAAGAGCTAAATCTCTTTAAATGTGATTAATAATGTTCACCATTGACCTCAAACTGTAGAAACTGGGAATAATGTTACGATAACTGAAAGTAAATATTACTTATTTTTTGTTACAAGTATTCTATTTTCTCTCAATTCAACACAGAACTTAAAACTGTAGTCTGCTAAACTCACATTTCCAAACTTTGCTATTGTCATCAAACTTTTTCCAAGTGAGTGTTTTTCTACTTCTTGCAGGTACAGAGTAAAGATGTTGGTAGAAAATTAAGTAATTTTTTGCAAAATCATTTTTTAATTTTGTAACATTAACATTCTTAGATTGTATTTAATTTTAACTTACACAAAAAAAGTTGCAAAGTTTAAATAAAATTAAGTTTACTTAGTTTATGAATAGTATTATTGTAAAATGCTCTTTTAGAAATTTTGTTTATTTTTTTCCTATTTTATATTTTTTTTTTTAAATTCAAGTTTGATTGTTAATGATTTTAATTTGATAAAATTTAATTTTGGTTGACGTTTTGGTAACATCCTCACACATCTTTACGAGCTTAAAGAAGAAATTTTGCTCTTTTTCATGCGAGAAAATCATGAAGTGTCAGACGATGACTGGAGGATGAGACAACTCCGGTCTACAAGGTCCTTCTGACAGTATTTGAACATCTTCAGACAAACTTCCTGTTTTTTTAGAAAACACCGGTACTTGGCTGAAGAATTTGGAACAAGGGGACACTGATACGATTCCACTGTTTTCTGGTGAGGAAAACTCGAACCCTCCTATTTTGATAGGCATTAAAATCACCCGATGAACTTGAAACTGGCTCTTGACAATAGATCTTTACCTGGGCATCAAAAAGCAGACTGGACTTGGAATCCGTTTCCCACCATGGTGCAAGTAGAGAACACTACAGTTCAGCCGAATTTATTGATTTGAGAAACGACAGAACTCTATACCTCAAGTTCAACAGCTTTTGAATTGGTATAGAAGCCGAATATCCTTAGCTATCGAGGAAATCAATTGATATTCTTCTCCAATTCTCAACTTTGTAGATGTGCGAACATGAATTTTCAAAACTTGCGACCATGAAAACAAACAAAAATCACCAAAGGATGTTGGAAAGCACTTTTGAGGACGACATGAGGGTTTGCCTTCCTCAACTGCCTCCTAGAATCCTAGACCTTTACAAAAAAACATCAACAACAAATTACCCATTAATTTAAATTACCATTAAAGAAAAAAAATTACCGTTGTACTTACCTATGAATATACGTTTTTGTCCTCTTTATAGAAAAATAGTTCTTATTCCGCACTCATTATACTATAAAATTTTGTGTTTCTATGGTGTGGTGCGTCATGTAATGTTGTGGACCACTGTACTTGACAATGGTCTTTACTTGGATTTGAACCGTGGACCTTAAAGTTTTTGAGTCAAGTACAATACCTCAGCTACAAGGTTACCAGAATACTAGGATAGTTATAATAGTTTAATATCTGTTTAACTAAGAATGTTTATATTATTCGATTTTGTTTTCTAATTATATGCTGTTTTATTTTATTAGGAACTATAGCAGGGGGGTTTACAACACCTCTTGATGTTGCTAAAACCAGAATTATGTTAGCTGAAAGTTCAACAGTAAATCAGGCACAGTTGAAGATGTTGCCTGTTTTACTAGACATTTATAGGATAGAGGGTACTAAAGGGTGAGTACTGTGTAAGAATATTTATATTTTCAACAAAATCTTGTTTATAGAATTATTAAATACTGACAGTTTTCTTATAAGAAGGCAAGGGTATTTCATATTCCACGATTTGTGCTGTTATAGGTTCGAATCCGGTTGATATTGCATTTTCTATGTTAATCCACATATCGTCCTTATAAGTCCTATGGGCTAATAGACATTAAGAAAACAAAATATATATTGTAAGGACGCATAGCTCTACACTTTAATATCATATGCCTGATTTCAGTACATAAGTGCTACATTTCTCACTCTTAAACATGATCCGTCTGGATATGGGAAACACCATTTCTTTGTGTTATTAGACTTCAAAGTTCCACAGCTTTCAGTAATAGGTTCCAGCAACCTATTCATTTAGTAAAATATTACCTTGGGTATATGGGTTTTTACTGTGTGTCGAGAAAGTTACTAGATGACGTTATGTCAATATGTTATTTAATGTTACGTTGTAAGTGACATTACTTGAAGCTAAAAAGTTAACAAGATTCAAAAGTAATAATTCTGCAGTGTTAATTGAATATTCTATTCAATTTCCAGGCGTTTTTATTTTAATGTACTTTTTAAAGGCAAAATTAGAACCATTAAAATCAAAATATTAAAAACCTATAGTTAAATAATGTGTATAAATAATAAGAAACAAAACCAATTTTAAATATAAAACACTTGATGCTAAGAAATAATTACAAACAACAATAAAAATTCAAAAAACGTCAATAAAAAACTTAAGAACAAAAAAAAGAAAATATTATTTGAATACAACACAGAGTTAATTAAAACAAATTTGCTAAAAATTTTAACCTGAGTATGCAAACACCTAAATTAACTGATAAACACCTACAATGTTATTCAATCTCACTCCTATTTATGATAGCCTCTATCTATTTAACTTAATCAGATAGGACGGTTAATGATTATTGCTTAAGGTTACACAATATTTAGTGATCTTAGTAATAGTATTATTTATCCTATTATTTTATAAAATGTTATAAAAGGCTGCCAACTTTTTATCTAACCAAATATATTTATTTCATAGTTTTAAAATTAATATCTTAGAAACTTAAAAGTGAACTGTTCTCTAGCAACTTTTAATTTTATCCTATGTAATTTATATCCATATAAATTACTAGGGGAAACCCCTGCATGCTTTGCTCGCCAACCCCGTTAGAACCTCCTATACACATAATCATTTTATGTTTTCTTTATAATAAAGGTGTAGGATTAATAATAATTATAAAGCTAAGACGGTAAATAATTTTAAATGTTCAAATCAAATGATATATATGTACATCAGTTATAATAAAGGTTAAAAGAATCAGCAAGGCTCAGGTCTACACTTTAATAAAAACCTAACCTAAAAGTTAGAATAATTGCTTCAAAGTTTGAAATCAGCTGTTAATGGAAATATTGGAGCAAACAGCTGTTTCATCTGATATTTTATTCAATGGGTTGCTATGGTAATAAATGTAAATACATGTGTTGTTTTATCAGTCTAGGCCTAACATAAGATTTTTTCCGACTAGATTTACAAATATTGAAATACAAATTTTTTTAACAAAATTAATTATAGCCTCAGGGATAATGTAGCTTTTTATTAGTAAAACTATTTTTTCAATCAGTTCAGTAGTTCTAGAGATTACCCCCTACAAACAAATAAAAATTGTTTACCTCTTTATAATATTAGTATAGAAAATTATGTTTATCTGAACACTAATGTTCATACTTTTGACAATAAACAAATATGGAACTCTTTCAAAACTTTTCAAGATTTCATTTATTTATGAAAGTTGAAAGTATTTATTTTTAAGTTTCCGTCTACTTTAGTGACGTAGGCCTACTACCTCTTTCTCATCTACATTTTTAGTATAGTACCTGGGAGACCGAGCATCGCTCAGTATTTTTTTTTTTGTTAAATGTTTTTTTACGAAAAAGTATATAAATACAAATCATATACTGAATAAATATGAATATTTTTCGATCTTACGTACTTATGAACTGTCTATTTAAATATATATATATATATATAAAAAACAATTAGTTTAACATTTTATTAAAATATAATATATGCTATCTTATAGTAATTTTTTGCAGTTGATCTAATACTACATATATATTTGAATACACTCAGTTTTATCATGACTAAATCGGATCTTATTGCATTTCATAAAAATCGTTAGAGCCGTTAGCGAGATCCCCGAAATAAATTTATATATAAAATCTTGCTCGTTTAATAAGATTAGATTAGATATACAGAATTATTATACCGTAAAATGGGGTGAATAGGGACGCTGAGGTGAATAGGGACAAAAACTGTGAAAAATATTTATATTTTTCTCCCAATGAATATATTTTGTTATATACTTTTAAACTCGGTGACACAATTAAGGTTATATTCTACTCTAGAAAACTATGACTGAAATAGACTCTCAGAACTGTTTATACTCTATGTTAGCAGACCTTGAGTTAAGGTATTAAAAAAAAAAGAAGTTTACTGTCCCTATAGACCCCATAACCTAACAGGCATTTATGTACAAAATAAATGGCTGTCCCTATTAAAAAAATCAATAAAAAATCAGGGGTAACTGGAGAAGAAAAATAAAGGTATGTATGAAAATAAGCATGAAAATTGGGTGTTATATAGTTTGGAAGCTAAATTATAGCAAAATAATACTCAAAATTGTCCCTATTGACCCCGTTTTACTCGGTATATATTTATTGGTAAAATTTCGCATTTTTCACGCATATCACAAAATATATGTCTCTGTAATAAATATTCTACGGGACCTTTTCATTTGTTCGGGCAATGCTTAAGTGCAATCTTTTGGGCACAAAGTGAAAAAGGAACAAAATAAAATCATGTGTTTAAGTTTCAACAAAATTGGATATATAGTTTGTTTAGTTAAATAAAAAATAGTTAATGTAACAAATATTATAAACTGGCTCCAAATTTTAAAGAGAAATTTTATTTTACTCCTGATTCTGTTTAATAATTTGTGAAAAAAATTAGTGAACCTAAATTTATAATCTAAAAAAAAATATTAATGGTTTTTAAAAAATAATTTTCAGGTTGTTTGCTGGAGTTGCACCTCGAACAGCAATGATATTTTTAGGAGGCGCAGTTTTTTTCGGCTCTTATGAATTTGCTAGAAAACATTTTATAAGCTTTGAGTTTGATGAAAAATCATGACAATGTAACGAAATTTAGAATATGAAAGTTAGCAGTCGTTTTTAAGTGTAGTTGTAACATAAATCTTTTTACAAAGTTATAATTTAGAACGAATTATAATTGAAACGATTTGTTATCTTTACATTACCAAAGAGAACACAGAGTATTTATTTGTAGTGTATAAAATAGCTGTAAGTGTTATTACATAAAAAATAAATAAAATAAAAAAATATTAAAGTCTAAATGATTTATCCTTCTTTTTAGTTTAAGATTAAATAAGTATATCACGAAATAAATATGTTAACAAGCTAGCATGAACTCATCTTGTTAATAATAATACAATTAAATTAGGTTTTTTGTTCCAAAAAATAAATGCGTCTTTTTGTTTGTTTAATCATATAGTAAAAATACGTGAAACCTTTTTTGTCGAAAATGTGATTATCTTTAGTTTTAAAATAACCTCAAATGGCCTCCGAGCCATAGGAAATGAGATTATCAGAAACAAACTATTGTTTACTCTTTGACTTTAAATATTTCTTAATGCAGGTTCTCATTCTTGATTTTTAATATGTTGTTTATGTTAAAATAAAAGTACCTGGAGACCGAGCTAAAGCTCGATTATAAGCAGGGCTATGATTTCAATAATAAATATTGGATTATTGAGTTTTGAGGTTAGGCCTATAACATTAAACAACTAAATAAAGGGTATATACAACATTAGGCTTACCTGTAATAAAAATACAGTTTAAAGGATTAACCACAATCTCAACGCTATGCCTCAGAAATAAGTCAGGCCTAAATTAAAGTATTATTTCAATATCGATTTATTCCTAGGGCCTAGTTCGCTCACGTCAATAACTACTATTATTGCAAATTTCCGTGAACATCGTTTAGGTTAGGCCTATAACATTAAACAACTAAATAAAGGGTATGTTTATTATGTATTCGTTGCCATGGTAACTATAAATAGATACAACATTAGGCTTACCTCTAATAAAATATACAGTTTAAAAGAAAGCAGATGATTATTGTAATGGCATTGAAAACATTTGCATCAGCTGTGCTTTGTATTGTTTAAAATGGACAAATTTCACTTTTTAATTTAATAAAAAGACGTAGAAAACGAATTTTCCCAGACTGGTGACCATTTTCAATCGATTTCTCGTGGCCAAAAGCCTAATATAAAATCAAAAAATCAAAAATCCTTAGACGGAGATTCCAGATCCATTTAGCAGACAAACAATTATCTCTCGCTTTAGAAGATAAGATTTAAACATAAATTCAATGCAACAAATAACAGTATTTCATATAGCACTAACGCACAATTAATAACATTTACAGTTGACATACATATCTGCGTGCAAAGTGCTTTAGGCTAGGCCAGTTTCCATTGCCAATTCCGTATGAGCAAAAATAGTGTTCTACAATAAAAAATGTTGATACCAATTTATCCTCTACGTGACTTGATTGAAAACCAACAATAATTATTATTGTTAATACAACAATAGCTAAAGTGATCAGCTGGCATAGACATATGTTTCATTGTTGCTTGTTTTTTGGTCATACTGTACAATCAAGTTTTGGGTTTTTTAATAAAACAGAACAAAAATACCCTGGATATTTGGTTTGTATGTTGGAAAATAAGATGGTATTAATTTTAAAATTGTCCTTTCAAATAAAAGAGGGGGTAATATACTTATTACAGTACAACAAACATAAGTAATCAGTCACAGAAAACTTAGTTGCAGTGTTTAAGATTTGAAAATGACTAAGTTTGAAGTACTACAAGACACAGAAAATGTTAAAATAAGTATGGTTTTAATAATGTTAAGTAGAGCTAGAAAGTAAAGTTCATTAAGTATACACCCAGAGACAACTAAATTATGTTAATATGATTTAATCATATGAATCTGTACATAATACAGTGTACAAATTGTACTAATAAGTATTTATAACTTTAATTAGTAAATAAGAAATTGGAAATCCAGAAGTGATACTAAATTTGATATTGTATTATTTGACAATCAGATTAAAATTTCCCTGGTTGAAAAGTTAAAGAAATTTGAAAGGCTTCTGGATTACTGATTCTTACTTCCCCTAACTAGACATGTCAATCTATTTTTTTCCTGGTAGGTAGCCTCTTGGTTTTACTGAACGAAACAAAATACTTTGTGCAAGTATATGCTGATGAACTATCAGGGGTGGCTCAAGAGTAAAATGTCACATGTGCAAGATAGTCACTTGGCTTCCCCGTGTCCCCCTCTCCCAATTATGGATTACTTTCAGGAGGCTATCTAATCATTCCAAGAAATACACAATTTTTAAAGTTATACTTCTTTAGGCGCATTATGGAAAAATGATGAGAGTGAATTTTTACAATATGTGCGCATGCAACAAAAAATTCACAGGCAGAGGGTGCGCATGCACAGAACATATGCAAACAACTTCTAGCGGAAAGAATGCGAAACAAATGATGACATTAATTGGTCTAATATTTCTGATACAACAACTCCGTTTTCGGAAATATATAAATTAAAAAGCAAACAAATTTTTTGTAACTTCTACAATTTTGTTTTTGAATCTTGCCTTCAAGATCTTGAAACTCACGACCTGACTTCAGATTTTGTACAAATATTGATTAACGCGACAATAAATAAAATTTGAGCAACAGCAATAGATTTGTGACAAAATTTCTCTTAAAAATGTACACCTGGGAATTTTCAAGAAAATGTTTAATAAATTACCCTGGTCGATTGAAACGTGTCTTTATTCCATTATTAATACTATCAAATTAATGAAAGAAAAAACGTCATTAGTACAAGCCATGCCTACTGAAAGCTGATTCGTTCAGCGGCAGCTGTATACATAACTAATACACTAAAATAAATTTGAACAAATAATTAAATTTAAATAAACATTTAGCATTCAATATTTATAGAAAATGTAAACAAATTATTACATCATTATTTAATAAATAATAACTTCAAACCTTCATCTTCTACACTATGTTTAACACTCACAACATGACTTTTGTTGCTTTTTTTCTGCAAAGTCTTTTATTACAACTTCTGTGCCGATAACTTGAAGAACTTCAAATTCTATTGACATTAAAGAAAGTTTTAATCGGGTACAGATCGAGAAATTTTGTAATTATTTTTTAAATAAATAAATAATGCTTCTGTTTGGTTGAATTTATTTAAAGGGAAACAAAAGGAAATTTTTGATGTGGTGGAGGGAAAATTTGAGATTTGATTTTTTAAATGTTTTTTTCAGTTTTTATTTGAAAGAAAGAAAGGAGACAGGGAGTATTAAACTCAATGCAAGTAGCACGAGCTGATGACTCCCACACCGTTGGCGTTAAATTTTAATTTTATATGTGTTTAATGTACATTGTAGTGTCTTTTGTGTATATATGTAATTATGTGTAGTGGTTCAAATTAATGTTTAACAACGTTCCCAGTACGCAAACCGTAAACATTTGATAACGACTGAAAAAATAATTGAAACAGCTGTCATGTTCTAAAATTGACGACAAAAACAAGGATTGTACGAAGTGTGAAATCAGCCATTCTGTTAAAAATTACTACAAAACAGAATAATAAATCTGTTCTAAATTTACCAATAATTTAATTTCTGTGAACAAATCTTTATATCCGTAATGTGCTGCCACCTGGTATGTCAAAATTTGAAACTTTATCATCATGTTACAATTTAATTGTTGCTAAGTGATTCTTTGTTCGAGACCACCCTGAAGTGCAGGGTTCTTGAACCCCCTTGGTCCTTTGTGTTGGTGAAAGTTTTAGCGCGAATCACTCGAGCGGTGGAAAATACTCGTATTCTATCTTAGAGTTTTGTGTCTTTCGCTAGGTTGGATCCATTTGGTCCATCCTTATTTTCTTCCTTTTAGTGCTATTGTAGTTTTGTGAAAGTTCTGGCTTATTGCGAGTCATTCGAGCGGTGGAAAAATCATTTTTTCTACCGTAGTATAGTGCATCTCTTGCTAGGTTGGTCACATTTGATCCATCCTTTAGTTTAATTTAGCAGCGTAGGAAAATATTTTTCTAACGTTGTAGTTAAATTTAGTGTATACTCAACAGTGCAAAGTTTTAGTGATTCAGTGTTTGGCTTGTTTAATACAGCTAAATAGTGTGTGATTGAATCGGCAACCAGGTTTGACCTATCTAGTTAATTAATTTTTAGTTATAAATTTACATGCTTAGCCTAGGTAAATTAAGCTATTAAAGCTTGTTTTCTTTTAACTAATACCTCGCCACTAAATTGTTAATTTAGCGTTACGCTCCTTCTGTGGCATTTGCCACGACAATTGTCGTGTTTATGTTACAGGAATAAAGATGAACGACAGTGAAATGGAGACTGGCTTCCAACAGCTTTCCGAAAGCAATTTCCGGCTTGTTACCAACAAGCGAAAGAGAAATAGTGGTCGTGGGAGCGGCAGCGACAGTGATACGGACAGCTCTGTCAAAACTATTACGTCAAAAAATGTTAATCCGGATAAAGCTCCGAATTCTATTTCAGCTACCAAGGCGGAAAAAATTCCACCGATCATCGTAGACGGTGTAGAGAAGAACTGGCCGCAATTTCTGAAGGGGCTCCGCCAGAAAGGTCTCACCTTTGAGGCCAAATGTGTCGGTAACTTCCTCCGACTCTTCTGCCAAACCACACCAGATTTTAGGGCTATGCAAAATCACCTTGCATCCAGCAATGTAAAATTCCATACGTTCTCTCTAACACAGGACAAAGAGGTAAAGGTCACCATACGTGGCCTTCATCATCTGACTTCACCCGACAAAATCAAGCTGGAGCTTGAGGAGAAGGGCTTCACGCCCAACCATTCCAGATGTTGGAGCGACATCAAGGTGGTGGTAGAGCCCCCAGCAATACCTTTTTAGTAAAACTAAAAACGGTCGGCAATATTAAGGAAATTTATTTGTTGCAGGAGATTTTAGGACTGAGGGTCACTGTTGCAGAATTCCAGCCGCAGAAGGGTGTAGCACAATGCTACAACTGTCAGCGATTTGGGCACTCCTCAGTAAATTGCGGACAGCCAGCCAGGTGCCTTAAATGTGCTGCGGCACACAAGACCAAAGATTGCCACAAATCGAATGAAAAACCAGCAAAATGCTGCAATTGCAGCGGCGTTCATGTGGCGAGCTGGAACGGCTGCCAGAGTCATAAGCAGGCGGAAAGGGCAAGGAACAGACATCGCAAACCGGCTGGGGGTAGCGCGGGGAGAGGAGGGCCTCGGCCCACCTCTAACCTGCGTCCTGCTTCGGGTGTTGCGGCTCTACCTGGTGGTCGACGGGGTGGATCTGGACCTAGTTCTAGGGCTGTCCCGCCAGCTGCTGCCTCCACGTCTGCTGTGTCGGCTACTAAGCCTTTGACGAAAGTTCTGGTTACCCAGCCAATGCCAAGCGTTTCTGTTTCAGATGCAGGTGCATTAACATACGCGGCAGCAGTCACGGCTGCCAAACGACCTACGGCTGAGGTCGAAATCCCAGCCAAGAGATCCAGGAAGAGAGCTACGCTAAAGGAGGGCAACACCTCTCCTTCCAACTTTTATGTTTCAGATGCTGACGTAAGCGAGTCTGACGCTGGCACAGAGACGTCCAAGGGATCGTCGATTTTGACTCCTGAGGAACCACATCCAAGGAAGCGGCGAGTACCTGTGCGCAAGCCGACTATCCAAGAAGACAGAGCTGAGGTTTCGACCTCCTCTAGTCCTGCCATAACTAACGAAAAGCTGGCTTCGTGGATTACGCAGCTTATTTCTATTGTTTTAGGTTCTGCGAACAAAAGCCCGGCAGAGCTGCTTGCAGCTAAACTGACTAATCCGCGATGAGTAGAGACCTTAAGGTGGTGGTCTGGAATGCAAATGGGGTTCGCCCCAGGCGCAACAATCTCCACTACTTCGCTACAGAAGAGTACGCCGACGTCATCCTACTCTGTGAGACTCATCTACAGCCAGGTCACGCCTTTACACTTCCTGCCTACAGGACTTATCGAACCGACCGTGTCTTAAGACCTGGTGGTGGCGGTAATCCTTGGGGTGGGACCGCTGTATTAGTGCACCGCAGGCTAACTCACAGAGACTTCCCCACTAATACAGTTCATTTTGAGTCCACAGGTGTTTTCGTACAGCTTGGGGACATGGAGATATTACTAGTCGCAGCCTATGTCTCACCAACTCGAATTCTTCAGGATAGCTTCCTGTCTGATCTGGACATTCTTTTTCAATGTGCCGAACATGTCATTGTTGCAGGTGATTTCAACGCCAAACACAACTCGTGGTCACGGAGGACCAACACCAGGGGCAAGGCTCTTCGACGTTTCATTGATACTCAGCCTAGTGCTGACGTCTTGGCACCTGCGGAGCCTACTCACTACCCGGCCCATGGACTTGCTGATGTGCTCGATATAATTTTAACCAAGAATTTTCCTTATCCCATAGTTGTTCGTGCTACCCAGGATCTCTCGTCAGATCACTGCCCGCTTCTGGTTACTGTTGCTGCTGGACCTACTTCGAGCTTACCGCCCAACACTTTACGTGTCAGGGTCGACTGGCACCATTTTAACGAACTGATCGCGGAACGCCTAATGCATCCTGTGCCTCAAACTCTTCGGAGGAATTAGACAGGCAGGTCAGTTCTTTACACAACCTTCTAACACTTTCTGTTTCAGATGCTTCCATCGCTGCTTCCCAAGAGCCGTCGCGGGAAACCCTTCCCTTCAGATTACGGAAGGAAATTGCCAAGAGGCGAAGGCTTCGAGCCCATTGGCAGTTCACTCGATCTCCGGCAGCAAAGAATCTCTTCAACCGGCAGAACAACCGTGTTAAAACTCTTTTAAATGATTTCAGGTCTGAGTCATGGCATTCATATCTGCATACTCTGGAATTGCAAGACGGTAGTGCTTGGAAGGTAGCCAAGGTACTCCGTAGTGAGAAGCGTTCAAGTCGGCCTCTACGTGGGCAGCATGGCCTAGCCTATTCTGCCCTAGAAAAGGCCGAAACGTTTGCTGCACTATGGAGGATCAGTTCCAACCGAATCACGATGTTTGCGATGAGGATCATGCAGATATGATCGAAGAGTTCGTTGACGACTACTTTGCAGAGTCACCGGAGGCTGACGACGTCATCGAACCTTTCACTCTCAAGGAGGTGCGGGCCGCTGTCTCTGCGGTCAAGCCGAAGAAAGCCTCCGGGCTGGATTGGATTGGCGGCAGGGCCTTGCTTGCTACGCCCCCTCAGTTAGTGGAGGTCTTACTAACTTTGTTTAATTCTGTCCTCAGGTTGCGCCACTTCCCATCCCAGTGGAAGACTGCAAAGATCATCCTCATTCCGAAGCCAGGAAAGGACCACCTCTTTCCGCAGAATTATCGCCCGATATGTCTGCTGCCGACCATCTCAAAAATATTCAAGCGTCTTTTTCTTTCCAGGTTGCAGCCTTATCTAGAGGACTACATCAGACCAGAGCAGTTCGGCTTCCGACGTGGTCACTCCACTACCCTTCAACTCGTTAGAGTTATCAACCAGCTGGTTGATAATCACAATAAGTTCTTGTCCTCTGTTGCAGTGTTGCTAGATGTCAGCAAGGCGTTTGACAAGGTATGGCACGAAGGCCTTCTCTACAAGTTGAGCGAGTCTCCTGTACCGGTGGCTGCCGTGCACTTAACCCGCTCCTACCTCTCAGGCAGATCCTTCAAGACCTTCGTAGATGGCGAACTCTGTACTCTGCGGTCGATACTTGCTGGTGTTCCCCAAGGCAGTGTCCTGGGACCAGTACTGTATCTGGTTTATACTAACGACTTTCCAACTATTCCAGGTGTGACACTCTCGCTGTATGCTGATGATGCGTTTCTACACTGTAGTAATGTAAATCCGGCTTACGCAGCAAATACCATGCAGAAACAAATGGACGCGCTGTCCCCGTGGCTGCAGAAATGGCGCATTAAGATAAATGCTGATAAATCTGATTCCATCTGTTTCAGGAAAAGGCGTAGAATGACACGTGCCGTGGAACTTGACGGGGTGGCTATCCCTTGGAAGCCTACTGTCAAGTACCTCGGCATAACGCTGGACAGTCGACTCAACTTCAGGCGACACGTGCAGAACAAGGTCTCCGAAGGAAAGAAAATTCAGGGTTTCCTCTCACCCTTGTTGGCAAGGCGTAGCCCCTTGCCAGTAAAAACTAAATTAACGATTTTTCTGTTAATAGTTCGTTCAGTGCTGATGTACGCGTCTACTGCTTGGTGGGCGCTTGCCAGCAAATCCAGTAGGAAACAGCTGGAGACTCTTCAGACTACCGCTCTTCGCAGACTCACGCAGCAGCCGTGGTACATGAGGAACTCCACCATTCTAGGGTCAGCTGGTATCCCTACCCTAGAAGTTTTTGCTATAAGATGTGCCACTAAACTGTTTCATGATGCACGCAACTCATGCTATCCTCATATAGCCGAGATCTGCAGGAGACTCGACATCCAGGAAGATGGTAGGCCTCGGCCTGCCGCTATCCTGGACGACCCGCCATAGGTTTCTTCACGCTGCGACTCCATCAAGATTAACACTAACCAGTTTGCCTTCTTTTCTATTAAGTGAGTTTCAGATTGATTTAGCAGTCATTAGGGAATAGCCCCTAGATGCTGCTGACTCTCCTTCCCAGTGATGCATGCGGAGTGTCTCTGTCCGTTACACCATGGTACATGAGTGTTGTATAGCTTCTCAGGAGAGGCTGGCGGATACACTCTTGTGCCTGTGTTCGGAGCCAGAGTGACTTCCTTACTTGGGGGGAGGGCGGTCGTTTAGTGGGTATTGCCAGACTTATTCTGGATTGAGCCCCACAGTACCTTCTCTAACGAGAGGTCTGTCTAAATGCATTTTTCCGCCTAAAAAAAAAAAAAAAAAAAAAAATTTAATTGTCCTGAAGCTGCTGCTACCTACATTAAAATTATTAACTGGTACTTTAGTAGACAGGATCTAAGAAAAGGTAATTACTTTTCTAATAAAAACAGTTTTGAATACTTTTTAGATGATAAATGGGAAGGAACTGTTTGGCCGTAAAAGATGCTTATACTGCAATCAACATTTTTTGATTTTCTAATTTCTTAATCTTCAAAATGAGATTCTTAGCTATTTTTGACATGTTAAGAATAATACATGAAAATAATACTAGATTATAAATTATTTTTTACGGGTCGAGATAAAAGTTATGAAACTTAGAAAACTGTATCCTAATTATAATTGCATAACTTACAGTAATTTGTTATAATACATTTAAATAACAGTTTTATGATATGTCCGTCTGCAGTCCTTTTTGAAGGTACAACAGGTTTCGGAGCTTCATGCCTCAATTTTCAAGTCGAGTATGAACAAACTTGAAGTTCACATAGGTTTTTACTGATCCATAATTAAATTTGTTTTAAAAACAAACATAAAACATTCAAACAAATTATTACAGTCGTTTTTTTAAAAAACATTTCATAGTTGGCCAACCAAATTGTCCCGACATAAGAGCCTTAAAACTTTTTCTGATCTAACTTAAAACTGTAGCTTTGCAGATATTAATTTGTTTTTCCTTTTCGTACATTATAGGGGGCAGAACCTTAGGAGACAGTAAAACAACATACCAAAGTACCAGTTAATAATTTTAATGTAGGTAGCAGCAGCTTCCGGACAGTTAAATTACTAACTTAAACTTAAGAGTAGCTTTCACACTCACCGACATATCGGTGTCGTGTCGTTGCAGGCACCGACAAGTTCGGTGAACTGCTGGTCTCCCTTCTTTATCGGTACGATATGGTCTCAGTTTGTTTACTGGTTGCTATGATAATCAATCAATAATAATTTGGGCTCTTTAAATATTTTAAATTGGCCGTGTCGGTATCGGCGTAAGTCGGTAAATGTGAAAGATCGGTGCTATTGCTGTATCGGGTCAATGTTGTGTCGTTAAGTGTGAAATCAGCCAAAGACGAGACAAATTTATTGTTTCCTAAAAAATATTGCCGCCTCACTAAGGAATCATCGGTAACATCTTTTGCAGATTTATTTTACAATATATAGCTATAAAAAATATTGTGATCACGTGCTCTACCTGGAGACTTTTAAATGTAATATTTCAAAATAATTAGTTGTTTTTTTTTCTAGAATGCGCTATTTCTGTCAAATTTTGTACAGTGAATAAAAATTACTAAATCACGATTTCTCCAAAATTACCGAACAGATTGGAATGAAATTTGGTATGTAGCTTCCTCTAGGGCCATAGGCGCTCGCTAAGAAAGGGTTTAAAAAAATTCGAAATTTTAGGGGGGGTTTGGGGGGATCAAATTTATTAAATCACGATTTCTTCAAAACCACCGAACGGATTGGAAAGAAATTTGGTATGTAGCTTCCTCCAGGGCCATAGGTGCTCACTAAGAAAGGGTATGAAAAATTTCAAAATTTTAGGAGGGGTTTGAGGGGATCAAAGTTACTAAAATCATAATTTCAAATCTTTTATTATTATGACAATAGTGCTTTTATTATTTAAGATCTAT
>JAGFPH010000865.1:172877-206939 GCA_018207615.1 Philaenus spumarius
TTTTTTTTAAACATAAATGCAACTTAAATACACAATTTAAAAAATTCTAAATTAAAAAAAAACTTGGTTACGCCAAAATTACAGTAGCTAAAACTCTGGCTTTTACATAACTAAAATACCACTACTTTAACATACAGCACTATTTTAAATAGTATTATTTTAATCTCAGATAAATAGTAAAATGAAATCCTCATTTTCTAAAAAAAAAAAATAATTTAGGAACAGTGATTATTATGTACAAATCATTAACTGAAAGAATTTCCAATATCTAATAAATGCCCACCTTATCATGAGATAAGGTATCACGCACAGATACCTTAAATAAAATTTTTTTAAGTGGATGTGTGAAGTAGAATTTTTTAAATTGATAGAACAACATAAATGCAACTTAAATACACTAAATTGAGGCGTTACAACTACCTACAACACCACCCATAGCATTAAATGTATTTTTTCCATCTATGGTATTCATATTATGTCTGCGTTATCGAAAATGAACTAAAGATAACTGTCATTTGCAAATGAATGATTGGAAGGATAGTTCATAATTGAAGCTTCAAATAACTGTGACTCGTTATAAGAAGAGCAAAGTCCTAAATATGCCAGAAAATCTATTAAACCTTTCGACGCATGTTTTTCATGCATCATTGAAGATACGCCAAGTAAAATTGGAGATAGAAACGATCGTGGTCTAACCGATGAAATTATGCAATGAGAAAAAGTTGCACATCTTTTATCCCATTTTAACTTTGACTGAATATTTCGGGTATCTTTATGAGAGCTTACTACAATACCCAGAAACTTTTTAAGAGTATTTGGAAATTATTCGAATCATAATCAAGAAGTTGGTACCTGGTCAAATCATATTTTTCGGACCGAATATCTTCTAATATTATTTGAGCTGCTGTTTCAACTATTCTCATTTGTTCCAGTTACTCAGTCTCTGGTCGATTACTACACCACTCTTCTTTTAATATTTTACCTGCACTTTTTTTAAAACAAATAATCAAATCGTCATTTTTAGAATCGTGGTAAAAAATAATGTGATTTGAAAAATGTTCACTCAATCTGTTCTTAAGAGTAGGGTACTTTTGAGTCACACCGTTAAATTCTTTGGTCTCTTCAAAACAGTAGTTCTAAATCAAGCTGAAAATGATTTTAAGTGGATTAAGACCAACCAGTCTAGAATTCCTGTAGTCATTTAGAGGTGAGCGATAATAAGGGTTGAAATGGTACTAGTGAAAAGAGTTAACTTTTTAATCAACCCCACAAAATATATATCGCTGAACCTCAAAACCTCTAGTTAAATGAGCTATATGTTTTCAAAATGTTTCTATGTAACTTTTGCAATATAACAACGTCATAAATTCTTTTTGGACATCATTTTATTCAACACCTTTTTAAATATTTTAACATAAAACAAGACACATTTTTTATACAATAAGAAAACATTGTGTTCTTTAAAGGTACGTACACATTTGTGCGCGGCGCACGAGCAACAAGTTCTTGATACTAGTGAATTCACGACATTTGATAGATGAAACATGTGATAAGCATTGTCTTTGGCCTTCGACTTGTCATCCTTTGACTCATCATTTCATTACTGTGACTTATAATATTATTTTGTTACAAAAATTATTTTACTAAACATTAATTTAGGATTAATCCATTTTAACATGTAGAAAAGGATAAATAGGCCTTTATGATAAATATTCATGTACATTGTAAAATAGAATATACTTGAATTATTTTGTTACATTGCATTTTCTATGAGTACCTTATCTTTTTTCCAAACTATCCGATGCTTTATTATTTTATATTATTTATTTAAGTTCAACTATTAAGGGTTACTTTTGGGGAATTTTCACCTCTGAATTTCTAAAACCTTGCCTTTGTTGAATTTTTTAAATAAAATTGTGATTTTTGTTGAAAAAGCTAAAAAAATTATTTTGACTCTACTATTTTGGCAATAATATCAATATTATGAAGAAAATATACCATTATTTTGCAATATAATTTTGCACAGTATACAAAATTTTAAGTTTTTGCAAAATCTAAGATTAGTTTTTCATATTTTTGATATTTCAAAATTAGAAAAAAATAAATATAAATTTTTTTCCATAAAGTTGATAAATTGACGAAGAGAATGAGTAAAAAAATAAACTTATTACATTAAAAACTCTGCTTCACTGATTTTTTTGAATTTGACCTCATATTTTTCAAAAAACTTAAAAATTACAAAATCAAATTATTTTACGAATTTTTTTTAGCTTATTTGGGTAATTGAAAGACACATTTTCCCCAAACAGTTTTTAAATGAAAGTATTTTTGACCAAGAAAAAAAATAATTTCGTAAAAATGTACGGTATGTTCATTTAACCCTGGAGGAGTCGCATAGCGGGGAAAGGACCGCAGTTAGATATAAGTTGGCACTACTGCTTAAAGATGCGTCAGAGCTCCAAGGTCACCAGTGACTTTGTTTTCTAGAACCTCCCCTACTCCCTCCTACGCAAGTAAAAGTTGGGCAATGCTTCTACGACAGTTGACAAAATGTTTTGTTTTTGTGCGGTCTTTTCCACACTGTGGGACTTCTCGCGTTACTAGTGTTTGCAGTCTTTTCGACCTCGTGCGTGTGTTTGTGTTATTGGATTTGTTTTGTTTTAAATTCAGATTTTTTATCATTATGGAAGATAGATAGCAAAGAAGGATTTTAAATTTGTTTGACAGGGTAGAAAAAGATTAAGACATTAATGAGAAGTAACAACGAGAAAGGGACATGGCAAGGAGAATTCTATTTTGTAATGAAAACGTAATAGTGTGTGATTTGGTCGAGGAGCACGATGATGACGATGATAATTTGTTGAACAGTGTTCACAATTCAGTAACTAACCAGTCTGGTGAATCTGATAAAGAAGACTCGAATACAACAACTTCAATACATCGGGAAAAATGGATAAACAAAATGGAATTATTTTCCAAAAAGGACTGCAGGCAAAGGAAGAAGGGGAAAAGAAACATTTTTAAATAATTCCTGTTCTGTTTTATAATGCCAGAAATAATTTCTTTACTCTTATTAAGTTATATTTTGTATGTCTAATATTATATTTATAGTAATAATGATAATTTATTACTATTATATTGCATGTAAACATGCTAGTCCAACACAGTCTAGTTATTCCTTGGTAGTTTTTCAGTAAATAGTAGTTGTTACATTAGTTCAATATTTTATAAATGTCTTCACTAACATCATAGTAACATAATAAAGTACCGTAATCATTTTAATAATATATTTTTCTTAGTTTACATAGTACACTGTTTTTTTTTTTTTGTATTAATAAATATTAACTATATGGTTATATTACTGTAATAATATAATAAAGCAATTACAAAATCAAATTTACTTTTCATTAAAACACATTAGTAACACATATTAAACACTATTTAATAAGCTTTTTTGTATACAAATTATATTGTATCAATATTTTCTTACAGATATTTCTATAATAAGCGTTTTACATAACAAATAAATCGACCACGCAGCTGGACCGCTGACGTGAGTTGAGCAAATTTCCAAAATTAAGTTTATATGCCTATGTTTTAGGGTTTCAACCAACAATTTGGGAAATAGGTCTACTCACGAAGGCGTTGAACAGCTGTCTGTGTGTACGCAATATATTAGTAGAATTTGTTTGCACCACTTGGCTTAGAACCGGGTTCTTCTTTGCTATTTTACGTTTTCGTCGATTTTGGGAGAACTAAGCGAGCTAGAAGGTCGCGTAAAAAAACAAAATTTGCAGAATAACATCCTACATTTATATTTTTAGAAAAAACTCTAAAATAATTTCATTTTCGTAGTAAAAAAACAGTTACTTCCGGTCAAAAAACGTACTTCCGGTTGTTGGATTTTTTTGGCTAACGAACTCGTCCGAGCGACGTAGACAACCAATATGTATACCAAATTTGAACCAAATCGGACTTAAAATGCGGCCGCTAGAGTGCGAACACATATATACATATATATATATATATGAATTTTAATGACACCCCAAAACGTGTTCTGGGGACCATGATCGGTGCTCATTTGCTACTCCCGACCTTGGGTCTTACCATAAGGGACACTGCAATAGCTCATTTTTCCTATGGAAATTCGCTAATAATGCGACCTCTGAAGGGTTAACTCGAATTTTTAAGGTTATGTAAAAAAAAAATTAATTTTAAAGTTTCTTATTTTTCATATTCTACAGTTTGGCACCAAGAAATATTTGTTTGGGGGTTGATTATAAAAGTTACCCCTTTTCACCCATACCATTTCAACCCTTTTTATCGCTCACCCCTAATCGACTGTAGGAATTGTAGAGGGGTTGGTCCTGAGCCGGTTAAAATCATTTTCAGCTCGATTCAGAGCGGTTTCCATTTTTTTCTGAAATAAAGCATTCCAGAGTGAATTTGATTGGATTATACGGTCTACGTTATTCTATATGGGTACTTTCTAAATTTAACTCGGTCATTTAAGCGATTTTTTGGCAAAAGTTGTGGAATCAAAGTGATGTAACAGCTCCATTACAAATAACATTGTCTAGTAATACGTTTGACTCCATAAGTTTATACAATGGGAATACTTTACTATTTAGAGTCAACCTTCTTAGGGCAGAATATTATTACAAATTTGATTTGATCTCAAAAACAATAAATCGACCACGCAGCTGGACCGCTGACGTGAGTTGAGCAAATTTCCAAAATTAAGTTTATATGCCTATGTTTTAGGGTTTCAGCCAACAATTTGGGAAATAGGCGTTGAACAACTGTCTGTGTGTACGCAATATATTAGTAGAATTTGTTTCCTCCTACTGGCCTCGCGAGTTTGCATCACTTGGCTTTGAACTGGGGTACTTTTATGGTATTTTACGTTTTTGTCGATTTTGGGGAACCAAGCGAGCTATAAGGTTGCGTAAAAAAACAAAACGCGCAGAATAACATCCTACATTTATATTGTTAGAAAAAAACTCTAAAAAAAATTCATTCTCGTAGTAAACATCTCAAAAAATAGTTACTTCCGGTCAAAAAACGTACTTCCGGTTGTTGGATTTTTTTGGCTAACGAACTCGTCCGAGCCACATAGACAACCAACACGTGTACCAAATTTGGACCAAATCGGACTTAAAATGCGGCCGCTAGAGTGCGAACACACATATATATATATATATATGAATTTTTTTACACCCCAAAACGTATTCTGGGGACCATGATCGGTGCTCATTTGCTACTCCCGACCTTGGGTCTCACCATAAGGGCCACTGCAATAGCTCATTTTTCCTATGGAAATTCGCTAATAATTAATTGAATTATATACATACTCTTCAGTATACAAATAAATTAATTATAGCCTCAAGGCGCATACCGTATTATATCTAGGAGGCTGAGATCAGCTGTCTCTTGTCTGCGATTAGTGAGTGACTTGGTGAGCACCAATCCACCAATTTATTTGAACTTTATAAATAGAACGTCTTGTAAATGTTATAAAAATAGTATGGAACTCTTATGAACATTAAAATGTGAATACTATTAACACAAAATATATGAATAAAATGTGATGTTCGTAAAAGCAAGACGTTTAGAACAAATAAAGTTCAAATGGAAAATGATAAAGTACCTTCCTTTTTGACATCTTTACTGGCAAGTTTGTATTATTATTAGAAAGAAAAAACAAAGTTTATTTTAAACTAACAAATTATGGTGGAAGTAATACTGACCACTGAACAGTACAACAAAAAATAATGAAATGAATAAGCTTTTCAAAAATTAATGTTGGTGAATATCAAATTATTATACACAGGCTGCCATTTAAATTCAGGTTTAAAATCTGTATGTTATATTTTTTTAAATAGGCATCCTCATAAAGTTGGCAAAAATAAAATTAATCATAAATATGTTTAGAGTAGACTATCCTCGGCATACCGGAAATTATATTGTATATCTTAAATCGTATAATATTGTTTATGTTACTAATAATTTTATTCAAACTATAACTTATAATTACTGTAATTAGTAGGGTTCACTTAATAACTTATATTTTGTAATTTTTAGGTTGTGTTTTGCTTATATAACATTTTAAATCTAAATACATAGTAGGCCTATTATGAGCAGTAAAAGTTGATTCAATTTACTATTTTTTTTTTAACTCTTCACTTTAAGTGCTGGCGGAAAGACAAAATTTAGGCTAGCAACAGGATGTTACAAAGTGATTCAATATAACACTTTTCAACTACCTTGTTATTTTCATTGGCGTACATTTACTATTTGACCCCAGCTTATATTTTTGCAGACAACGATGTTGTTTTAGATTCTAGTGTTAAATGTTGAATACAGGTAAACATACTGTGACTGAATACTATAGGTTAGAACTTAAGGAAATTTTTTATAATTATTCTTTCGTAGGCCTATCTGTTGCCGTAGGTTACCCGAGGGTCGAATAGTAAATTTGCGCTTTTTCATCTGAAATTGGTTTAAATAAAGTCAAGTAATGTATTTGAGCAAAAGTGACTTCAAAAATGATGGCGCAAATTTACTATTCAACCCTAGTTTATTAAATTACTTACCTGTATTTTGTTATGGATTTATTTTGTATTTTGTACCGTCTAATTTATATTTTCTCTTTAGGCAGGTGCTGTAGCAGGGTTGACTGTGGATTTATCTCTATTTCCATTGGACTCGTTAAAAACAAGGCTTCAGAGTAAACAAGGCTTTTGGAAATCTGGTGGTTTTCAGAGTATTTACAAAGGAGTTGGACCTGTAGCTCTTGGAGCTGCTCCATGTGGTAATTTTTAATTATTCCATCTCCATTTCTAAATTTTTACCAAAAATTCCTTTAAGATTAAGAAAACGTGAACTTATTCCTTTTCCTGTTATTTAATCTACTAGTAGTTTTAAACATCATTTAAAAGGTCTAATTAAAAAGTTTCAGAATGGTTTGAATTACGCATCGACCTATCATCACAGCGCTGTCAAGTTGAGAGCAGCACTGTCTTGAACATAACCTCTTGAATAAGCAACTGTTGTTAATACACCAACTCATTGGGCGCTAACACTTGTTATTGTAAAAACATTTGTGTGCATTTTGCTACTTTGTGATGAGTTGCATGAAGACAGATGTGTTAGCATCTGTTTATGATTGAAGTTGTTAAAATTGTTTATAAAAATCATTCTAATGATGCAACCTGCTTAAGGGCATGCAGTTTTGAGTTAGTCAAGATGCTGTGAAAGTTTCAAGGAAGGCCCCAATCACATGGAGATGGAAATTAATTGTTCTGGACGACTGTCAACATCAACAAATGAGTTTCTTGTTGCTTAAATGAATGAAATTATGCAATCAAATTATTAATCAACTATCCAAGAAATGGTTGAAATGCAACATTTTGTTTGATTCATGTCATGAGATCCTAACAAAAAAACTGTAAATGAGTAGTGATGCAGCAAAGTCTGTTCCCTGGTCATACCTAACAGAGGATCTAGAACAACATCTGGGTTAATGGAAGTACTGCTGGGAGGAGACTAATAATTTGACTAATGGTTTGAGGTGTGTGACTAGGCAGGCGGATATTGATAAGGTTGAATAAGTCTATAAAAAAATTAGTTCTGGAACTTTTTGATCACACCTTGTACATAACAAAAAAATACTATAAAATTTAGTTTTTTAAATATTATTTTGTCTTAAAATGGTCCTAAATGTTCTTAATCCTGGGATGTAAAGCCTGGTTCGTGTAAAAACTTCATTATTAGAGAGCCGTAATAAATTTGACAATTTAATTTACAAAATATGTTTTCAGGTATTTAAAAACCACTCAACTTTGTTACAAGTACTTTATTGTATGTAGTAGTGTAGACTATAAAAAAATACATCAGTTTCTACTTACAATTAAAAAATGAATACATCTATTGCAAAAAAGACAATATTTTTTTTATGAAAGTATAAAATTGTTTCGAATTAACTGAAAGGTGTAAGACTAGCTAAAATAAAATATTCAAATTGGAATGGTAAAAAATTGAAGAAATAACATTCGCAAAGACTTTTTCATTGTATTTAGTCTATACGTTCTGTGCAGTTAATCTATACGTATAGTCCCCTACGTTCGCCACAAAATGCTTGATTGCATACAACACAATGACTTGTCACACGTCTTTTGGCAACTGGACATAATTTACAGACAGTACTTCTGTTGTCTGGGTCATTGGACTGCAACTTGGGTGTTTTCTCTTCCTAGTACTTGATAAATTACGTAAATTAAATTTACTAATTGCCGAAACGGCTGTCCATACTACAGAAGCAATATTGAAAAATATAATATTGTAAGACGGTAAGGCACAACATTTATTTATTAAATCAATATTCGGAATGGCGACAACCAAATGTTTTGAAAATAAGATGTGATTCTTATAATTGTATGTACAATGTGAAAAAGCTATAAAAACTGAAACCGGTGACTGTTGTAAAAAGTTACGTTATTAGAAAGCGGTTGGTAATAATATTTACGAAAAATAATCATAGCCACTACTATCAGGTTGCCTCACTAACGTCTTCCACACAACTGAACTTGAGTAGCAAGCAGGAATAGACTGTGAAAGGGACAGTACAATATGTACAAACAAAATATTACAGATTCAAAACAAAAGTACGCTCATAAGAAATACTACGGCTTCCGTTCCAGAGTTAACTATAAAACATTTATACAACTTATTATACTGTTTTCCACATATTTAAGTAGTATACTTGTGTATGTTAAAATACATTTAAAACATTTACGGTATTCTATAGATAAACTCCAATTTAAGTAGGCCTAAAAGTCGTCTTTTCTTATGACAGTTTATATAACATTTATTTAAAAAGTGATGTATAATAAGTTAAGGTATTGTGTAGGTAAAACTTGTAAAAGGCTAAAATCTGTTTGTCAAACAGCAGAACCTGCTTGTTACTGTTAGAACATAAACTCTGTTTATAAATTTTAAAAACTAATTAATGGACCCCTTGGAAGTTGAAACAAATGGTCTCTACTTTTGGAGCCTTCGGAGAAATCATCCCTCTTGTTCAAACGTGAGACTGATGTTAAAACACAATCTGGTTCGGTTTTGTGCTTCTTTCTTTATTTTCTCCAAGGATTTCGCACTTTCTCATTATGTTTTCTGGTCTTTGTGTGGCCAGGATGTTTTTATCCTGTATACACATTTACAAAGTCAGTGTCTGCTTTCTGGACCTTATGTACATTTTTTGAGTTTTCATTTGGTGGTTTCTTACATCCCTTCTTGTTTTGTGCTTTTTCAAATATCTTAGTTGCAATTTGTTGATAAAATATCTTCAGGGCCCTTGTTTAAGAAACAAGTTAATGTTGCTGGTTTTTCACTAGAGAGCAGTTTGAATTTCATATTTGTAACATATGCAGTTCTCTGAATGCGTATAAGTAAAGAAAATATAAATATAATTATTATTTTTACTTTTTATAATCAATGGTCATCACAGAGAAATAAATTAATACAGCAAATCATTTAAAGTAGACAGTTAGTTTCACAAATAAACAATTTCTGTAAAGCAGTAAAAGGGACAATCAAATAAAATAAAGGACAGTTGGAATGATGTTTACAAAAATTTTTTAAACACGCGGTTTGAATAAACAGGAAGCACACATACAGGCAGTCTTTCTCGGAGATTCCAGAAAGTTCTAGAAGGATCCAGAAGGATTCGGCGGATGTAAAAGTTTTAGCACCTAAAACGACACATGCAATTAGTTCAGTTTTTTACAAGGCTCGTAACAGGAATGACTTATGTTGGTTAATGGAGATATGTTTTTTGGTGGTTAAACTGAGTTTTTTAAGGTGGTGATGTAACTGAAAGTATTTTAAGATACTAGGCGGTGTCTAGTATGCGTCAACAAATATACTACAGTAAAAAATGTTAATTTTCTGCAAAGTTTATAAAAAAGTGATAAGACAACTACGTCGTCAAACGGTGATTGTTTTTAATGTAAAGTTAGTTGATGTGAAGTGAATTAAGAGCTGGTTAAGATCAATTGGAGAAAGCTGCAATTTCGTCGATTATCAATGACAAAAAGTGACGATTTTTAAACATTTTATTAAATGTAAACTTTGCAAAGTAGGACTTATGTCGCTCGAGAAAACTTGCAAGTATTAGCATTGTATTTTGATAACCTAATAGAACTCCAATCCAATGCATTATTTCAATCCACTGGAAATTCAACGATAGTGGCGCGATCTATGAGGGAAACGACGAAAGCGGTGTGTAGCACCAATGCCTTGAATGATTTCTCCCTAGCGCTACCCCACGGCGCGATGATGCAATATTTTCCCGACAACCTTTTTATATCATTAAAATTTCTTGATAGTTTTCTGTAATTTATAAGAAAAGGCAGGTTAAAAGTTTACAAAATTGGGAAAAATTCTATTGCTGATCAAAAGTAGTAATTCAGAGCGTTGTGATGATTGAATCACTCATTTTAATAAACAAATACTTTCATTAATATGAACTAGAATCTAATTCTTTTAAACTTTTAATAAACGTAGACACAATTTAAGAACCTTGGATTCAACAATCTTTATTTATTAAATTATGAATATAAGTGATATACATTTATTTTTTTACATACAAAAAGTGACCTTGATAGAGTAAAATTACGAACAAACAAATTACAAATAATATGTTTGTTTACTCAAGCTCATCTCACCAATCAAGTTTAATATTTATTTATTTTTAAACATGACCTAATAATGCTGAAATATTCCTTAATGTCATCCTTTTTAAAATAATAAAGTATTAATTCATTTTCTAAATTATGTAAATATATGTCATAGTTTTTAAATTCTTAAATAAACATAACTTAGTATTAATTTGGAAATCAGTTAAATCGTGAAGTGCCACCTTGGTTTTTCATCTGTAAAACAGTTGCAATATCAGTTGTTTTAAAAAAGCCTTACGTTTTCTTTTTGTAGGCTTATTTTCTTTTTGTTCTAGCTGCTATATTTTTTGCAACATATGACAATGTGAAGATGGTATTACTTCCTCTAGAAAATAAATATGGATCCTTAATTTGTCATATGGCAAGTGCTTCAATTGCGGAATTGGTAAAGTTTTAAAATTACTTAGAATTGATTTGATTATTTTTCTAACTCTATTTAACAAACTTGAGTATTATAAATATTAACCATTAAATTTATTTTAAACGGCTCTTGCTTTTTTAATTTATTGGTTTTTCTTAGAAAATACCAAGTTTTCAGATGGGAGGATCAGGAACGTCCGAAAATGCTGCCTTTATACATGAACATATGAACCATTCTCGAATAACTATAATTTTTTCTTTAAAGAAAGTTAATATTTAAACTAATAAATATTTAAAAAATCGGCCACTGTAGTATACATAGTTGTTATAAACTCAATTTTTTCTTTTTTTTATGCCTAATAACCTAGTAACACTTGACTTAATTCTTTTGAATAAAACCTGAAGTTTGACCTAAAGGTTTTATTATTTCTATATGTAAGTTATTTTTTATTTCCAGAAAATATTTACTTTATTGTTAACTTATATTAATAAAATCTTTTCAGTCTGTAAAAATTTTGCATGTGCCAATGGAAGTAGTGAAGCAAAGAAGACAAACAACACATGGAGTATCACCTATGAAAATAGCAAAACTAGCTTTGCAAAAAGAAGGCATTTGTGGGCTTTATAGGGGTTTTTGTAGTACCGTAGTCAGGGATCTGCCATATTCAGTTATAGAGATTCCAATGTGGGAAGGTCTTAAAAGTTATTGGTCGACATTAGAAATGAGAAAAGTAACACCTGTGGAGTCGGCATTGTGTGGATCAATCGCAGGTTGGTGTTAAATGTTGTTAGTGGGTATTTATTTTTTGTTTAACAAAATCCTGAGCTTTTAATAACTCTTTTATTTTGTCATAAAAAAAGTAGATATATTATATTGTTATTGGTGAGTTTTTGGTTTAGCTGTAAGTATATAATTATAATATATTTTAATGAATAAAATAAACCATTGGGTCCATTGTATAGAACTTATCTAATAACATTTTTTGATAATTTAAAATGAAACAAAATCAAGTACTAGTTAACAAAAGAAACACTTAAAAGCAATAATAAACTAATTAACTTTGTTCTATTAAATTACTTCAAACTTTAAAAACACTAGCCTAGACCACCGCAACGTAAAAATAAACTGCTGGTAAGGTTAAAATGTAACGAATATTGCTATGTTTTGATACAACACAGATCAGAGAAAAAGCGGGAATTAATTAGCTTTCGCCACGGATACTAGAATACACGGTAGGGGTCACGCGCAGGTCCCCGCCGCCCGGCTCGGAAACGTGACGTCACCATGGCATGGACCCTCCGCCTTGCCGCACTGTATACAGACTCCACAGTCCACAATGTCATTCGCTATTCGAACACTAAAACGTGTAACGTGCAGCCTTTAATTTCCTTAGATATTTTTAATACTTAGGGACGAAAGTATAATTTTGCAGGCCAGTACGATTTTATATCGGTATATACATTTATCTATATAATAAAAATTAATTGCTGTTCCTTTGTAAGCGCATCACTTGAGAACGGCTCGACCAATTTGGCTATTGCTTGATTTAATTTAAAGGGTAGTTATTCCACTTCATTACATTGACTTAAGTAATCGAACTGCAAAATGGTTTTTATGCCACTTAAGAATATACTACACAAATTTCGATTTATAGTTTGTAAACTTTTATAGATATTACAATAAACTGTTCGTTTACTTTTACTTAATCTAAAAAAACTAATAGTTTTGAAGAATTGTAAAACACCAGATTTTAAATTAGCACAATTGGTTGCAAATAGACGTGTTTTGGTTCATTGCAGGCCTAACCTAAAATTATGTTAAGTTTTTGATCCAAACCAGCTGTTTTATATATATTATGTAACAACCAATGATTGAATTGAATTAAAATACAGTAAGCATTTTTAGTTTTTTTTTGTTTTTGTTTGCTTTAAGTTGGTCAATCTAACCTAAACATGCTGTTGGGTTGGGTTTGAAGAATAATAAACCGATTATAAATGCTAAGTAATGTTGCTATATGGTAATGAATGTAAACTTAAACAAACATAATGTGTTGCTAAGCTTTTTACACGAACAGCTGTTTTTGTGCGCTATGGTCTTGAGTCCATACAAAAGAGGCTGTTTAGTTTTTTTTCAAAATTTGAAACTTTTCGGGAAAATTTTCTTAATATAAAAACCTAGTTCGGATCATTACGAATATTTTAAACAAAAAATAGCTAAATTGGTCCAGCCGTTCTCAAGTGATGCGGTTACAAAGGAACAGCAATTCATTTTTACTTTCTCACTATACTATAGTATAGAGAAAGTATAGTAATCGGAAAAAAAAATCGTGTTGAGATTTTTGTGGAAATATCCGTTTTGGGACCCCCCCATGTCTAAAAAAGTGGTTTTTACAAAATGTCTGTCTGTCTGTATGTATACAAAGCTAGAGCGAAAACTATTCGATCAATTTCAAACATATTTGCACCAGACATGTCAAGTAGGCCTGTATAGATGCACGAAAAACGGTTTTGAAAATTTTGGGGAAAAAAAACCCCTTTTTGGCAAAACATCCCCCAAAAAACAGTTATTTTTTTATAAAAAAAAAATGGCTCTAACGATTTTGATAAAATTTGGCTTATTTGTAGCCTTTAATGTACCCTACCATATGCAAAAAACCGTATCTTTCTAAAAATTCTCGTTTAGCTAATAATAATAACTGATTTTTGGGGGTTTTTTTGGCCATAAAGGGGGTTGTTTTCAAAAATTTTCAAACCTTTTTTCGTACATCTATACAGGCCTAATTGACGTGTTTGATGCAATTTTTTTTTGAAATCGATCGAATAGTATTCTCTCTAGATAATAATAATAATATTTATTAGTTTCTCCTACTTTAATAAATCACCTCTCCTATCCCACCTACAATTATGAAGTCACAGTGAATCTGTTTAATAATTTAAATATGTTTGTGAGAAAGTATGTGCCAGTTCCTGGTACAGTTTATTATTATGTAGATTAAAAAATCATACTAGTACTGAAAAAGTAGTTTTCCTGAAACTTGTATAGTAGTCAAACATAAGTAATAACAGACTATCCAAACTCAAACATTCACCATATTTAGTAGATTTATTACAAATCTCAGGCTTGGAACAAAAAATGTTGGGAAGGAGAAGACTAAAATGTCAAAGTAAAAAGTGTTTATTGTTTTAATAACATTAATACCGGTACATAGTAATATTACCAATGAATACACAACATTGATATTACAGCTATATCTTAGCCTTTGTCTTCGTAGTACATTGTAATAAAATAGTACAAGCTCAGGTTAACTGTAAAACTTAAGGCTAAACATCCCAGGATTAGTTCCAAATTCTGCCACCACGGCGCAGCACCAAAATGGAGCCATTTTGTATTGGTGTTTGGTGGAATTTTCGTCCGATGTTCATTTGCAAAACTGATTTGTGAACGGAATAAGATTAGAATTCACGCCAATGAAGCTAAATTTTAATTAAGTTGCTGGTTTAAAAAATAATAATAAAATAATTGTGTTACAAAACGAAAAATGCAAATCGCAGGTAGTCATTTTGAAGACAATAATTTTTAATTAATTTTACACTTTTAATTTTAAAAATCGCCTAGCTGGTTAAGTCGGTATCGTTGTTTATACATTTACAGTAATGAGAACAAACGCGAGAGTGACACGAAGCAGGTGCAGTGCCGCTGTGACTCACTCGCGCCACCTATCCCCCCACCACGCGTCTCGGATGTTGCTTGTATACAGTTGGATGACGGTTTCCCGCGTTTCCATCCATGTGCACTCCCGCGATTCTTATTTGTTGAACTATTGCGTCGTCTTGTAATTATTGTTATTGAGAACGTTAATTTCCCAAATTGTTGGTTGAACCCTTAAAACATAGGCATATAAACTTAATTTTGGAAATTTGCTCAACTCACGTCAGCGGTCCAGCTGCGTGGTCGAATTATTTCGTTTAACATTTGTTTTCTCAATGGATCGCCGAGGAACAACAAAATCTAAAAAGGAACTTCGGCTTTCAACGAAGGCTAACTATATCTTAGTTAGCCTAAAATATAGAAAAAAGGAGTGTAACGGGTGTTACTGAAAATGGATAGTGAAGTTGAACTTCATGTAAATGTTCTTAAAACTCTGTGAATTTTAAAACTGTAAAATTTTGAAAAAAATATGAGTTATTCCACAGTAAATGTATGTAATGGAACTGTAATTCAAATTGATATTGGCATTCAATTTTTTTAAACATAAAATTAAATCTTGTGTAACGGGTGTTACATTAAAATGTAACGGGTGTTACGCTGTTGCTAAAATTAAGATTTTTAACATATATTATATAATAATAAAGTGTCAAATAACAACAAGAAGTATAATTGAGGTTTCTTTGATCACTATAAGAAATAAAAACTTATATTTCATAAAAAAACTTATATTTAACAAATATATATACTTAATACATTACATGGATATAGTTCAGTACTTTTTATACCATGCCTTAGGGCCTATTATGAATTAGACTTACTAAAGATCAGTCTTATATATGCCCCTATCAAGAATTAATAGAATAGGCCTAAAACTTTAAATAAAAACAAAATAATCGCTAAATAAAATTCTAGAATTAACAATTTGGAACTTCATAAGCTCGTTCATTTTTCAAAAATATCAACTGCTAGTGGAAACTCGTAAAGAATTGTAAAATGTCCTTTGGGCTACTGTAGGTTGTTGTAATTTGCCAAAAATATTCTTAAATTTGTCATCTCTCAGAATATGATATTTAATAGGCCTATCCCAGCGAAATCTGAGATATTGATGATAATTGCGCTTCTTATTTTACTCCCTACATTTTTTTACTCTGATTTGGATCTTTTCAAGTTGTTCTTCTTTTAGTGTATTGTTCTCTTCTCTTCTTTTTTTATCTCACTCTCTGGCTTTTTGCAAATGCTGCTGACCCTTTACAACGTCACTCATCATTTACCGTGAGAAAAAAATTTATGAGGTGTAATAGTAATAGAATTAAAACTTCAAAGATAAATAAAATAATTTGATACGCCTAACATTCATTGCCCAGTAAATATGTTAAAATATTGATTCTGGAATTACAAATAGGAAATTCGCAGTATGAAATTTGAAGGTGTTATCGTGTTCAATTTTATTTAAAATAACATATCATTCTTAACTTTTTAAGTGTTGCTACCAAAATTAATAAACTCTCAATTGGGCTATGTATTTAAATTCTACTTAAAATGAATATAAATATACTAAACACTGAATGGTTGTGAGTTGTGTTGGAATTGTAACACCCGATACATTAAATTATGTAACACCCGTTACGCGAATTACTCATTAAATTATAAAACTAAAATTAAAATAATAATACCAAAACATTAGGGAAACAAAACCTCTTACTTTTACAGTAAAAGTATTTTCCTAAGGTGTTTGTTCATTTTGTAATACTAAGTTTTGTAAACAAAATGAAACGGGTGTCACATCACCACATCACGTATTACTTAAGTTTAAAGGCAAATTACAAATGAAAAGACAATATATTATCTTAAATTATGGCATTAATAGTTAGAGAAGTCTTTTAGCTATCTTCTGTAGCAACTTCAATCACTAGATCAGCTGTTTCATATTTATTGCAGTGCTGTTAAGTTCACAGAAAAAACATTTCCGTAGGATAGCTGTTGATACTCACAGAATAAAGAACTTAAACTAATTACAAATATCAAAATTTGCTAAAAATGTTAAACATACTATTAAAGTAGAACTTTTCACCTTGACATGCAACATATTGAATTATATTTTATTTTTATTTTTTACACCTCATTCTTACTTTAAATAAATTGTATTTTGCACTATTCATTTTTTATTTATTTATCGTTTTCACGTATTAAAATATAAGTTTTATTTGAAACAAATAACTAACGTTATAGGGTAATATTATTCATACCCTGGTGTTATTGAATAATGTATGGCCAAAGAACCTGTATATAGGCCTACTTTCATAAATCCTTTAATTTATTTATATTTGTTTATATTTATTCTAGATGTCTCTTTTCGACTTACAGAAAATACTTTTTAACAGATAACAAACACCTGTCGTAATCAGTAGTCTAGTCTAGTAAGTGTGTCCGGCCAGAGTATGAATGCGAGTAGTGAGTGAGTTGACGAACGCTACAGTTGCAGGGCCGGGCAGAGCAGCTGGCTGGGCTGTGCTGGGGGGGGGATGGTGCGCTACGCGGAGGGAGGAGGGGACCGGAGCGTGAGAGAAATAATGATAATATCTTTAAAAAACGATTCTGATACGACCATTTGACCGAGTTAATATCTAAAAACGGCAAAATTCTTTTAAAATTTGTATTTACAAAATGACTACCTGCGATTTAAACAAAATATTACAGCAAAAAAAAATCTGTATAAAACTTTTTTATAAATAAATTAAAAAAAAAAACATCACAATAGCGTGAATGTTTTATTCATATCATTTACAAAATAACTTACAAAACAAAAATCGGATAATAATTACGGAAATTATTCGTAGTAAAAATTTGCCGCAGAGGTGCTGCCATCTATCGGGCCAAAAACACAACTTTTTCAGGGATGTTTAGCCTTAAGGACCTATTGAGTTACATAAACATAAAAGAATAAAAGCAAAGTGATTAAACATACCTTAAAACTGAATACTGAAAATAACTAGTAGAAACGTTCATTTAGTTGCAATCAAAGTATGCTAACTTAAATTGATGAAACCATTAATTTTAATGGTGTCAATCTAAGAATACAAGTTGTTCAGGAAACATTTTTTCTGCCACTGTAGTACTTCATTTAAAATAATTAATTGTGAATAATGATGAAATGAAGTGTACAGTAAGAATAGTACGAAATACAACAAATGTGGAAGTAAATATTAACAATATATTATATGACAACCATATTTAAAATATTTTAAAAAAGAGAAAATATGTCAAATTCAGGAAAAATCCCATACTATCCCAAAATCCCACAAGCAGCCAAATTATCCCATATTTGGGATAAAAATCCCACAAGTGGAAACACTGTGTACGGTGTAAGAGCGGCAGGCAGCGGGCCGGGAGGGTGGGTTCAGAGTGACGTCACTGATGCTTGAGTCTACTGCGCAGCCTACTCATGACCCCTACCGTGTATTCTAGTATCCGTGGTTTATGCTAGGTTTCAGCACAATCCAGACAAAATAAAACTACTAAAAATAAATTAATGCAGATCATTTTTGTGTGTCCACTCCTATTGGCCATCCGGGCATTCGAGGAATTTTAACTTTTCCAGTACCGCTGGCCATACGATCTAGAGAGAAACGTAACTTGCACCAACTGTTCATACTCAACAAAGAAATGGCTTCGGCCAGCACTACTGACCATCCAATCCCAGAGGACTTGTATTAAAAATCCTACCAGAGTGCAAAGGGGTAATATACAATTTTATTTGTAAAAGTACAGCAAAAATTATTTAAAAACATACATTTTTTTATTGTTAAGTGAAAAGATATTTATTTAAAATGTCTTATAGGGCTTTTTACACCTTATCAATAATTTGAATAATTTTAGTAAGCATCAACTTTAGTCTGATAAATTTATTAGTTGGCCCTGAATCGCCTGTTTATTTATTAGAAAATTGATTACAAATCTGTTTACTATTAAGTGATAAAAGTACTTCTACTAGAGAGTAAAAATTGGACATGTATGTCGAATTTAGTTTTGTACAATTAATCATTAAATTATTATTGACTAGGGGAAATCCCGTGTAATCCGCACGCCGACCCCGTTGGAACTTTTTATACACATAAGCATGTTATGTTTTCTTTATAATTTCATCAAATAACCCAAAAGTTAAGATGGTAAATAATGTTAAATGTTCAAATCAAATTATTTCGTATATTTTATAACAGCAGTTAGAAATACAAATAGTTGCTTCAAAGTTTGAAATCAGCTGTTTCATCTGTTATTTTATTCAATTGGTTGCTATGGTAATGAATGTAAGTACATTCAAGAAATAAGACGGTTCATCAATCTAGGCCTAACCTAAGAATTTTTTCCGACTAAATTTACAAATATTGAAATAAAAAAATGTTAATCAAAATTAATTATAGCCTATGTAATGTTACTCAGGGATAGTGTAGCTTTTATTACTAAAACTATTTTTTCAATTGGTTCAGTAGTTCCAGAGGTTACCCCCTACATACAAACAACAAATTTTACCTCTTTATAATATTATAGTATACAAAATGTTAACAAGTTGAAACGTTTTTATTTTGTCCTTATTCAATTGTCGTGACCAAGTTTTTAAAGTACACACATTAGAATACATATTGTTTTTTATTTCAAAAATATAAACTTGAATGGTTGCTAAGCAACAAACAAGACTTAGAAGTCCTGAACATTATTGTAATAGAAACAGCTGATTATAAGAAATAGCAGATACTCATACAACACATCTGAATATAAACATAGATCATAACATTAATTAAATGGCAATCTCAGATTCCTAATGTTAGGCATTGTGTTATGTTGTCTTTAATATAATATTTGTGTAAATTTGCATGTTTTGTTAAATTGATATTTTTGCTTTGCTTACTAGATTTGTGTCAATAGCATTTCACTATTGAAATGTATTATTAAATCATTCACTGAATGAAAGTATTGTTTTTTTTAGGAAAATTTGCAGTTCAACCTTCATAACATATTTTTATAATTCTATTAGATGACCCACAATTGTAATGTAAAGGATTTAATAAGCAGAAATAGTTCAGGGGGAGGTCAAAATAAACACATTCCAGGAAATGATTCTTTTACCAGCTATCCACCATTTTGTTTACGAAATAATTTATTTAAGTCGGGAGTCTTCCTTCTAATGATGAGGTGCGCGGCTGCTGAATGTTTGTGTAAAGTAATGTAGCCTACATGTTTTTAGTGTTTTAATGTTTGACGACCTCAAATAAGTGAGAAGAGCTGATGATGGGACAAAAGCCCCGAAACGTGTAATGAAAGAAAATTAGAAGTCATAGACGGTGTACAGTAAGTAGTGGATAACTTATTAATAAATTATTTAGTGAAAAAAACAAAATGGCGAGTAGCTGATAAAAAAAAACATTTCTGGATCACTAATTAAGAATAGTGATGGTTGAAAAAATGAATGCTCTTAGTTTTTCTGACCAATTAATTGCAAATGCGGTTTCTTATTTTGCTATTTTTAACAAGGGAATCCTGAAGTTTTGTTAATCTATTGTTCAAGAATTAAATAATGAACAGGATTAACATAGATCATGAAATAGTAATATAGTTACAAGCAGTTAAAATAGCTACCCACAAGTGCCAATTTTTTAGTATAGGCTTAATTGTTTTTAATTTTGGCATACAGATTCAATAAAGGCCTCTCTATATTCCGAAATCTTACTATAAAAGTAATTATCCATTTCAAGAAAATACATATTGGAATTTTTAATATTTTTCTACTAAAAAAGTATAAGGTTTTCACATACTAAATATCTTATCCTTTATTCAACATCTCATACAATTTCAATGAAAGTTTTGTATCGATTTCTAGAAAGAAGTAGTTTCACATAGCTATGTCCAGTCATGCATATACAGGTTTACAAATATTCCCACTTATAAACAAAAGCGGATGAAATTCATCAATTAGTAGTCTGAAAATAATATGGACCATATTTGTCATTTACGTTCTTCTTTTACTAAAATTTAGATTTTTATGTGTATAATTTTATTGTTACAGATTTAATTAATTGTTGTACTGTACACATTTTTGATGCTAAGTTCCCCAGTTCGAAGAACAAACATGAATGGTAGCTATGGTAGTTAACAAGCAATATTTCCTTTTCATCTGGTATTTTCACAAGAAGAAATTGGAAGTTTTCTTTACCCTTGAAAATATTCTTGAGGCGTAGTCTTCACATAAACTTATCATCCTGCTATGGTAAGACTATGAATGACTAAAGTTCAAATTAAACATGAACAAGAAATATGATGGTTTAAATATAAACATATTTGTCGAACGATATAAATGGGGATGATATTGGCATGGATTTCAGTTAGTTATATAGTGTTTGAATGATTTATAATATTTTATTGTCTGTTAAAAGAAAAATCAAGCAATAAAACTGCAATTAATTAGTCTGTCATCACAATAAAGTCATTACATGTTTCCATCTATTTGTATATTGCTACTGTTGATTAAATTTGTAAACACAATTAATTTCTTCTAACAATTTGTTGCAAATATCTGTTATCTTATTACTTTGGTTTGTTTTTAATGAAATTCACTATTGCAAAACATGACAACAAATGCAACCATAACTGTTTTTTAAACACATATGAACTGTTTTCCAGACAAATAAAATCATATATATATTTATGATTTATAAATACAGTAAAGTCCGGTTTATCCGGCCCAGCATCCAAAGAATATAATGAAATAAATGAAGCACTACCTAAGCAATCCGTAAACATCTTACAACTCGTAAGAACACCTGCAATGTAGTGACGATAACGGCATTACGGTTGTGTGTTGCGGCACTAAGTTATTCTGTTATTTTATTGCTATGACGATTAACAAATGTAAAATCTTTAGTTAAATACATTTTAACAAGTTTTGAGCCTTAAAATTATATTTAAGTTCAATAATTTACCAAAAGATATTTATAAAAAATTAGTCAATTCACTTCATATTCTTCGTAAAATTTTAATTTGCTCCATCATTTTTATACAACTTTTAATGCAAAATTTGTTTGAGGTTTTATTTATACAATATTGTATTAATACAGTACTCTAGTTAAAATATGTTACACTTGCAAAAATGGTTGTATCTACTATAATAAACCCCAAGATTTGGACCATCTATTTGTTGTTTTATTGAATGATTAAAATTTAAATTACAGTAGTACTGTAAAGTTTTCTCATGTACGTTTATTGGCTTATTTTAATCCGGCTTTTATGGGATCCGGCCTGGTACTCCGCCATATTAGGCCGGATAAAGCGGACTCTACTGTATTTAACTTCATTGTTGTGATTCTCATTTCATGGATTAACTTAAAAAAAAAATATATTTACTCCAGTTCATTATGAGCTAAAGTAATGTCGTATCACATTTCATTATAGTTTTCATTTTTAATAATTTTTGCAATTAAAGTAGTGTGTATTTAAGACATTGTACTGTTGTGTTTAGCTGAATTGATGGCATAGATTATTTTGTTTAAAATTGTTTTATTTTTGCTTTTTAGTTTAGTTTTTATTAATCAGACAGGTATTTGGTTATAGTAAAATTAATAATACATAGTTTATAAGCAATAGAAAATATGTCTAACAAACATTTAACAATTAAATATTGTTCAAAGGTATAATGTCTTTTGTGGAAGGATTTTATTCAAAATATCACCTACTATTTAAATATTGAAATTTAGGTGAACTTGCTTTTTAGTACGACCATCCAGTTTCAGTCGATGGGACGATGTATTTTGTACATTTGAGCAGAAAATTGTTTCAATAACATTGTGGAAACAAATTGTTTGCATTGTTAACCACCAATCGGTTGCTATTCAATTTCTTATGTTCCTTCTTCAGTTTCTCTGTAAGTGGTTGTCACACCCACCACACTCAAATATGGTGTGTTTTAAGTTTTCCGCAGCACGCCCAGATCTCATGCATAATGGTGAATCTCCCAAATTGAAATGGTGGACATATTCCTGTGTTACTATGTGCTCTTTCTCTGAACATTTCTGCACCTGTCTGTTCAGCTTCTTGATTATCTGCATGTCATTTGGTCTTTTAATGTGAATTAAACATCAGCATAAGCTGTCATTGACAGTCCAAGGATCTTTTTATTTTAGAACCAACACCGATGTGGTTAACCAAAAAATATTGTAAGATTAACCCTTTGCGGTCGGATACGGTATTTATAGTTTGTCCTCTGCAATCGCATGGCCGGTCTGACGGGCCACAGCCATTTGCACGACAAGTCGGAATTGTTTCCACTAGAGTTGCACTCAGCGCTCGGCTGGCCCGTGAGACTGCCCAAGATAGAATTCCTTCTACGCTCGGGTGGCCTGTGTCACTGGCCAGAAAAACGTTCTTTATTTAGAAATATATACCATGTGCCAGTATGTCTGTGAAGTGCTGAAACCTACTGAGTAACTATTAAACTACATGACCAATGTGTTTCATCACATTTTACCGCCTTCTGCCTTGGAAAAAAATATAAACACACAGCTGTTTTGCTGGTTCCATTGGCGTTGTTTGTACCGAATGAGTTGTCCGTACATTTGTATTGTCACTGTTTATTTATCAATTTGTTTTAAGTCGTGATTTTAACTCCATATTGGCGAGTGTTTTGAGAAATATCACACCAACAAAAAGTTTAAAGAAGATTAACATAAAAGAAAGTCATGTTGCTTACACTAGGCTCAGTATAATCTGTAATTTCTTTTGTTCAATTAGTATATGATGCCATTTTAATAAAACAATCAAAAGTATATTGTAATCCATTTTATTATCTTAACGTTTATAACAATAAAACACATGTTTCAATGTAATTTGTTTACTATTATTTAAAATTTAAATGTCCTATGTAAACATTGAAGATTGTTGCTAAAACAATTCCGAGTTGGGAGATGGCCGCCAAGATAAATACTGAGCTGACGCATATACTGACATGGGCAGTGACACAGGCCCGGCGAGGACAACTCATGTTGAAATTATTCCGTGCTATCTTTGACAACTGTGTGGCCGGTCTCACGGGCCATCCGACCGCAAAGGGTTAAGGATGAAAACCAAATATTGCACATAAATACTGAAAAATTATAATAAATCTTTGCCAGTATCATTTAAAATAGTGGCTTATCATTGATTTAGTATTTCATAACTTGCTTAACTGAAATATTGTTTAGTAATATTATGATACCGAAATTCAAATATCAACTAAACAAGGTATAAATAACATCAAAGGAACAGTTCACAGACCAACAGACCCTGAACACACCCAAAGAAGTCATAATCACTTATTAAAATAAATCATTTGAATATCATTGTAGCAAAAGGAGGAAGTAGAATGATACCAAGAATCGGTCTTTTGTTGCCAGGTCTTAGCCGAAAAGGCAGATCGTATTTTTGCACCTAATTAAGTATGCAATGTAAATAAATAAATGTGGACCATCAGCTTAAAATAATGAGTTTTAAATACTAGGAATATAGAAGAATTTTAACCTAAATTCATTAATCTCCAGGATCTTGGTGAACCCCATATCATTAAGAAATATTATTTACATAATATTACAATATTTGTTGATCTGTAATTTCTGATTGGATTGTCCTTTTGTGGTCGTCTGCACTGTTGTGTTCTACTATCAAAAACCTTTGAAATTAGGTATTTCTCAAAATAGGCTTACATTAAAAAATTGCAAGGCTTTCTAAGTGGACCGTCCCCTGGTCAAGAAAAAACATATTTAACTCTTGATTATAGTGACAAATTCATAAGTGTTAAGTTTCATTACATTTTGCCTAATAGTTTTTGAATTATTCAATATATTCCAGACTTTTTCTCAATGTTTATGTCACTGCGGAAATAATCCTAACAAAAAACTGAGTAATTTTGAGTTATTAACATACATACAAACTTATTCTCTATGCAACATAATATAGATTGTACACAATATATTTTAGGTATTTCTATTTTCAATTTTATTACTGTGATTGCATATTTTATATTTATTAATGCAAAGGGTTGAGGACTCATTCTAGTCATGAAACTAACCTGACATTATTTATTTGTAATAGGTAGTGTAGCAGCTGGTGTAACTACTCCACTGGATGTCACAAAAACTAGAATCATGTTGACAACAAACTCTACTTGTAAACAACAAAAAGTAGCCCAAGTACTTCAAGAGATTTACAGAGAAAAAGGCATCAGAGGGTAAGTTAATTAACCATGAATTCTTTTTTATACTTGAAAATATTGGCCTTAATATCCAACAATTATATGTATATATAATTATATCAAACATAACATTCCTGTTTTCAATTATTATATAGAACCTCTAATCTGATTTTCATGTTTTCCTTTTATAAATATGTATGATAATTGAGCAGAATTTATTTTAGTCAAAATTGGTTCAGTAATGTCCAAACTGTAACAGTATATAACATTGTGGGTAGTATAAAACCACAATATACAGGGTGATTCAAAACTGTGCGACAATCTCTCGGAAGCTCATTCTATAGCTAAAAATAAGAAAAAAGTTCATATAAACATAGACTTGAAAACGCTTAGTTTCCTAAATATCCGCCATTTTGTTTTTTGTACAAAATAATTCATACCTAGAGAAATGTTTGACTGATTGAATTCAAACTTGGAATGAAGTTTAATCTAACAATTATATATCTCAAGAAAAATAAGTGATTAAATCCAATCATTCATTTAAAAATGGAGGCTGTTTGAAAATTTCAAACCTAAATTTTAAACCGTACAAACTTTTTTGCAAGAGGGAGGAAGAAGAACCTTTTCTCAATTATAGGGACTCTGATACAAACAGTGGTAGAGGACAGTAAGTTGATTCCTGTAAAAATCCAATTTATTACATTCACAGTTTCTTGTTGTTTGGCAGAAACAAATTCAGAATATGTATATTAACTAAATTGAAGCCAAGAAGGAACAAGTTGTACCACATATATAAAGTCACAATAGCAAGTACATAAATAAACAAAAAACACCTCCAACTAAATTGGTGAGTTAACTTTAATGTTATTAGCCTACTTCACATTAAATCTTCATACGTTATATCCAAAATTTAAAACCTCCAATAATAAATTGATTGATCTTCAGTCTCCTCTTCAATTTTAACCACTCAGAAAATTATTTTAAATACCCTATTTTACTTAAGTTCAAAATGGTTACTCATTTCAATCATCCAATAAGTCTCAATCATCTTTCATTAGCACAAGCCTAGATTAAGAAATCATGATAAAAATTTTGTAATAGTTAAGTAAGTTATGTATTTGTTTTATTGAACTACAATTTTTTTGAAATTTACAATTCAGCGACAAAAACGTTTATAAACTTGAACCCGAGATTTTGTTATAAACATCCAGTGTACAGTACTATTTTTGTATTACAAATTAATAAACCATTTGTTGTAAACCCATTTCATAGCGTATCTCTACTTATTTAATTGACGGTAAACGTGTAAGTTCTTATAACAGATAATAAATCATTACATTATAAAAATGATCATGTTTGTAAAACCATATTAGGCTTAGGTTCAGGCCCACACAAATGAAACAAAAAAGATGATTTAAAAGGTTGAGGAGGGAGAAGAAGAAACGTTGTTGTAAGAGCGAGGAAAAAGAACCTTTTTTCAATTGTAGGGACTCTGATACAAACCTTGATAGAGGCATTGTATTTAGATAACCTAATAGAACTCCGATCCAATGCAATATTTCGTTCCACTGGAAATTCGACGATAGTGGCGCTATCTATTGGGGAAACAACGGAAGCTGTGTGCAACACCAATGCTACCAATGATTTCTCCCTAGTGCTACCTCGCGGCGCGATCATGCACTATTTTCACGACAACCTTTTTTTCGACACACAGCCCCCGTATGCATCTATTTTATTATTCATGATCTATGATAGAGGACAGTTGATTCCTGTGGAAATCCATTTATTACATATCTTCACTTAAGAAACAATACCGCCTAACTTACATTTTTAGCGAAATTGAGTTATTGATACCACCGCATTCTGCTGGATCTCCCGCATCAACCAGAGCACATAGTTTGGCTGAAAATAATCAGATAGCAGCACAATAGCGCTGAAAAGAAACCACCTATCTACACAAAGCAGAATGCTTAGAAACAACACCGCCTAACTGCAATTATTTGCTAGTTAATATTGCCTATCTAAAATTCATTAAGAACCAATACTGCCTAACTACAACTCGTTTAAGAACCAATACCACCTAACTAACGTAGTAAATTTATTAAATTAAATTTATCTTTTTCAAAAACAGGAAAGTAATTCAAATCATCTTTTTCGAATTAAAATAGCATTATATTAAATATAACTTAAATGTACTTGAATATAACAGTTTTCTGTCCCTCCTGTAAAGTTGCTGAAATGTTAGGCGGTATTGTTTCCTAAGCGAAACAGTTTCTTAATGTCTTGGCAGAAACTAATTCAGAATATTTATATTAACTAAATTGAAGCCAAGAAGAAACAAGTTGTATCACATATATAAAGTCACAATAGCAAGTATATACATAAAAAGTATAAGTATAAAGTATATAAAACACACTTCCAATTAATTGGTGAGTTAACTTTAATGTTATTAGCCTACTTCATACCAGACCTTCATATGTTATCTCCAAACAGAAAAAATCTAAATTATAAATTAAAATTAACTACATTTTGTGTTGAAGATGGAAATATGCAAAATTTAACTCAAACATAAATTTTTCATTTATCAATACATATGGACTATTTAATATTCAGATCAATTATATTCTGTAATTATTAAATTAGTGTACAATATCTATGGTAATTTTATATTAATTTACTTTAAATAGTTTTCTTTTCACACATTTTTTATTGCCGTCCATTTTTATTCAAATTGTTGACGGGTAACCGAACAAAACATTTTTATTTTGTGTCTGGCAAAATGTCTTAACTTTTGTGGCTTATTTGAGTAAGCCCAGTTTAAATTAATACAATCTTTAAAATCCAATTCTCTGCAAAAATAATAAATTGAAATGCAAAGTTGTAATAATGATTGGTGCACATATCAACCCTGCATTTTGCAGAGTTTATGTAATGGGTAATGTATTTGGTAGAAATATAAGTTCAAGTCATAGTATGACAGTAAAGGCGATTGGTAGAGACTGTCAACCCCACCTCAAAACCAGTTAATCTATGTCCTGTTTGTTCCCTAGGTATTGGACTCCAGGTTCTAGAGTTATAACATTTTTTTCTGATGAAAAATAGAAAATAAAAATTGTGTATACTGTACATATTATAAAAAAATTAATTGTAATGATTTTTGTTTTAAAATTAATTGTTCTCATTTTGCTTCCAGATTATTTGCTGGATGTTTACCACGGGTGATAATGGTATTTTTTGGAAGCGGTATATTTTTTGGTTGTTATGAATTTTCTCGAGATTATATTATTGAATATTCACTTATAGAAAAACTAATATGAAAACAAAGTTTTGTAATTGAAATGACATACACGTTTTGTTCAATCATTTTTTGTTTTTGTTGACGCTGAATAAACACACATAACATTTGTTCTTTTGTCCTAGTTTTCTTCTGATTAAACCTTAAGTATCCAATGTATTTAGTTTCCAAGATGATCATATTTGAAAACAATTTAAGTGAAGGCATTTTGAAATAAATCAATCAATACTGTGTATACTTGATACAGTACATCGTACGGACAAGCCATTGTACAACTGTGTATAAAATGTAAATTAATGTCTGAATAATCTATTTATAAATATCACATAGACAGAAAACCAAATTGTACATGTAACTCTTTTCTCCACCAGCACATGAGTTTATCTTTAGGGTGCCTTAAATTATAACAGTACAAACATTCTTGCAGTTTCATATAGACGCCATTCATTGTCGGTTCAAATTTTCCAATTCTACATCCCTTTTTATTTTGTGGGTTGTTCTATGTTATTCTAATTCAAATATATCATTATCTATCTCCATCTCCTTCTGTCCTTATTATTTTGTAACACTCTCTTATGTAATAAAGAAAAATTAGGAAATGTGGATTTAAATTTGCCAGTAAAAATCAGAAAACCTAAATTGTTTTTTAGACATTTTTATAATATAGTAATAATTAATTTTTTTTATGATTTTGCATAACATTAATTAAAATACATTTTATATCTATAATATAATATAGGCACATTTTTATAAAAAAATATGGCAAATGTTTGATGAATAAACAATTCTAAAAATCAGATAAATGTTGTTGAAGGCATTCTCAGTTCTTAGTAAGTTATCGTAGTACCAATGCACCTACCACAACAACTAACTGACACCAATCACAATGGACTTTTTCACCTAGCACATCAGACACACATTTTGCACTTCATCAGAACATTTAAGGCACCAGACTTATTGTAATTCTTTGCTATATTTGGAAGGATTGAAATCCTAATCAAATTAATGTTTACAATTTGACTAGTGTCCGCCGCCAAAAACAATAAGAAATACAGAACAAAAATCAGAAACAACTAAAATCGTCCTGTAAGAATAGTCATTGGAAACAATTTAAAAATCATCTATGTCTATGAATTTTTTGTTGAAAAAATAAACCATGTTATTATATTTATTTTTATTAAAGTGTAGTTGCTGATCAACGGGTCTAGATGGCAAATCTATTTATCTTTATATCAATTACAGGCAGAAGTGGTGCAATTTATTATAAGGATAGATTTTGAAAATGTGTTAAATAAAACAGGCCCAATATGTAAATCTGGAACTTAAAGTAACTTTCACCCATTGTAAAACAATACGGATTTAACTTAACAAAGACCTAATGCAGTAATCCAAAACAGCATCTGAAAGCTCCCTTTGATCGAAGGGTGTTAGGTAAACTCATTAAATTGTTGAATTTGGTACCGCCCCATTTGTTTCCCAATTACAACTAAAAATTAGTCCCAATGTCTGTACTATAAGGCTAGGCGCATATTGAGACGTGTTTGAGATGACATGACGCGACCTGCATGACACGATCGTGCCACACGCATCGCGTTGGGGAATGCATATTACAACGCAATTGCCCCAACTCTCCCAAAATTTTATTTTTTAGTATGTTAAAGTTCATACACTTGTACCAAAACACTCATGTCCTGTCTAAAAAATCGGGTCACATGACTACAATGGCCACCAACATTTGCTTTTAACGAAAACGTATCATCTGTTTAAATTTCACTTTTTCACACCTAATGATTATCTTATGTTTCATTAATTGTTATTTAGTTCATTTGATAAAATTATAATTCCTTTAATTCTACTTTATTACTGATTACATTTTATTTTTTTATTAATAAGAATAGTGTTAAGTTATTTCCGTACCAAATTTAGGCTAAGTTAAACAAATTTTATATTCAATTTTGACACAGCGAGTTTAGTTAACTTAATGATTATTATTATAGTTTGTAAGTTTTCAATGATAATTTGTTTGAATTAATCAACAATTTAAAAAGGTGTCTAATTTGTTGAAGTCTTTTTTGACGTTAACCTAATAACCTAATTTAGGGGTTGTTTACTTTTAACCTATCCTCTTATTCTAGATCTAGATCTTTTCATTATTCTTTTATGCTTATGTCAGAACCAGATACTTATAACATTTTATTTCTCTTGATATAGTAAAAATGTTATAAAATGTATATTAAACTTTTAAGTTATACAGTTAGCTGACTTTTGTCATTTCATCGTCTATTCATTTCATATCTATTTTCCCCTAAATAATTATTTTTGTGGATTTTCCCGGCCTAAATTTCCTTTGATCCTCATTCTTGGGCTTTTAGGACATATTCTGCACCTCTGCAAATTACTTAAGTCACACCTCATACAAAGTCACTGATTTTTGATGGAGTTGTTAATTTAGCCGATGACACTTGTCAGATGCTTTTTCTTTGCTATTGGCTATTCGTGATCCAAACTGCAGAGCACGTTTGGGTAAGGTTGAAGCTTCACGCAAGCCTAATTTGTGAGCAGTAAGACGAAGTAATAATTTGTCTCCAAGTCCAGGAGGCATTTCTGGTATCAGCATACATCTAAAAAAAAAACAGAAATTTCAATAAATAAAATAGTAATGAACTTGGCATTTTGGTAAATGATAGTATATTGACTAACTAGGATAATTGGTTTTGTATATCAAATGTAAAAACTGCTTCTCTAATAAAGCTAAAACTTTGTTGGCAAAATGTAACTGAATCGTTTATTTAAATAATGCAGACCATTATTAATGTTAATGTATGTAATATTTTACCTATGCCAAGGAGGAAGAGAATTTAAGTAGCTAACAACATATTCATCCAAGTATGGCAAACGTAGTTGTCGTCCGTGATCACACACTACTCTGTTATCTCTTCCTAAATTTCGTCGACTAATAGCATCCACATCAGAACACAACTGTTTACTAACTGCAATCCAACTTCCACTATTCTTAAATGTTTTTCGATGTCTCATATAGCCACCCAACTGTTCATCTGCTCCCATGCCAACTATTGAAACCTAAAAAAGGCTATTAAATTAAAATGATGATGTAGTCTAAATGTTTTCCGTATTTCAATAACAATATATTTAGATAATAATAGCTATATATTGCCATTTAACATTTTTACATATATATAATTATGATCAACATTATTACTTGAGACATTATTGCATTACAGTTATATCACACCATAAGTAGATTCAGAGAAATTGTTTGATAATCCATCCATGTATCTATCTACATGAATAGAAATGCTTTTGTCATTTTGTAATAAGTGTTTAGATGTTTTTCGAGCAAAGTTCCAGCATGTAGGTAATTAATTTTTAAAAAATATTACTGATAATAATATGCCTTAATTAGTCTAATAAAAAGTAAGTAATAAGGTTAAGTTTGTGTCTCGTATTATGAAAATGCTTTACACTCTGGTTTTATTTTACATATACAGAGTGTTCATAAAGTCCCTTTAACCCCCTTTATTATTTTTTTTATTGAAAATAAGTTAACAAACCTTTGTAAATATCTTGTTTGACATAACGGAAAAATTGTTTTACATATCTTAACATTTATTTATGATTTTTGGGGGGGGGCTTGAGGGGGGTAGGGAGGTAAACAATTTCAAATATGAAGGTAGGTCACGTAATACACCATTGTAAAGCTTATTAAAAGAGAAACAGAATGGTGCAAACTAGAGCTTAGAGCTTTTTAGTATCTTGCTTCGTTTCAAAGTAATGGACAATCAAAGTTCTGGAAAATGATATTGTTATCATAACATCAATGCAGGTTATTAATTCATTTGTTAATATTAGGAATAAGTAGGTTGTGTGTTACTTTGCTAAGCCTCCCAAAATTATAAATGTTAAGATCTGAGGGAGGTAATTTGTGTTGTGAACTTGTGAAAAGCGATTACCCTACTAATGACAAAACATGCCAGTTTATGTAAAATGTTTAACAATAACTAGGGGCTCTGCCCCTGGACGCTCCGCGTTCCAACCCCGCCTCAAATGGCTGCTTCGCTTCGCTCGCAGTTGGAAAATTTTACCTAATCTAAAAAAACTGGTAGTTGTGAAGAATTATAATAAAACTTGATTCTAATAATTATGTGTTGGCAATTGATTGCCCAATTGGTGTTTTGGTTAGTTAGCATTTTTCGTTGATTTTTGTTTGTGTTTGTTTTTAGTTTGTCAATGTAACCTCAAAAAGGTAATATTCTTCAAATTTTCTAAGTAATGTTGCTATGGTAATGAAAGTAAACAAACATGATATGTTGCTAAGTTTTTTATACGAACAGCTGTTTTTGTGCCCCTGATAAAATCAATAGAACGTATGTTATGTTCTATTTATAATAATTGGTGTTTTAGTTCATTGTAGGCCTAACCTAAAATTATATTCAATTTTTGATCCAAATCAGTTGTTGATCAAAATCAGCTGTTTTAAGCTTTTCATACGAACAGCTGTTTTTGTGCCCCTGATAAAATCAATAGAAATCTTTCTTCCATAAGATTAACATTGAAACTTTGAGGGCCACTGGGGCGTAGCCCTAATGTCCTAGGACTTCGGTAAATGGCCTAAAACCTTCCCAGGGTTAACCTGTGTTACTATGCAAAATTTCAAAGCAATCGGATGGACGGTATACAAACGCAAAGTGGACAAAGAACCAAAAAAACCCCATAAGGAATACACAGCAGAAATTTGCATTTGATTATAACGTTTGTAAGGCGAAAGATACATGATTTGTAATGCTTGATGACATATCTGTGAATGATTACCTGCAATATTAAAAAAAAATAAGGAAATCGGCCGGATAGAATGGCCGTACTGACTGCCACAAGTTTTCATAAATTCTTTTAATATATAGACTAGGGGCTCTGCCCCTGGACGCTCCACGTCCCAACCCCGCCTCGGCCTTCGGCCTCAAATGGCTGCTTCGCTTCGCTCGCAGTTGGAAAATTTTACCTAATCTAAAAAAAACTGGTAGTTGTGAATGACAAAAGATTATGTTCAGTTTTTGATTCCCGTCTCCCACGATAGGAATTATTTCGAACTCGTTAAAACGAAGCATTATTTGTAAAACCTAACCTAAACATTAGTAATAATACCAATAATTTTGAACTTAAGTTTTATTATAGCAAACAGCTGATTACTGAATCAACAATAAACATATGTGTTTATTATTAATAAAAACATAACCTAAAAGTTAGAAAAATAATTAATAATTGTTTTAAAGGTTCAAATCATCTGTTGATAGAAATATTAGAGCAAACAGCTGATTACTGAAATTTATTTATTTTATAGGCCTAGGTATTACAGCTGTTAGAAGCTATGGGTTAAAAAAGTGTCATAAAATTGGAATTTGTATGGCCCCAAATGATAAAAAAATATTTTCTATGCTTGATGACATATCTACAGGTAATAAGACACATTTTAAAACAAAAATCATCAAAATCGGTCCATTAGGAGAGGCTGGGCGATTGGAAATAGGTTTTGACCAAATTCTTTTAATATATATAGATAAATAAATGGAAGATACATTAACAAGGACTATGGATGCAATCGCTTATATTTTCTTGTGTACTTGTGAGAGGCGAATTACCCTACTAATGACAAAACATTGTCAGTTTATGTAAAATGTTGAACAATAAATAATATAAATGGAAGATACATCAACAAGGACTAAGAATGCAATCA
>JAGFPH010000865.1:209594-247267 GCA_018207615.1 Philaenus spumarius
ATTAACAAGGACTATAGATGCAATCGCTTATATTTTGTTGTGAACTTGTGAGAAGCGATTACCCTACTAACAACAAAACATTGCCAGTTTATGCAGAATGTTAAACAATAATATAAATGGAAGATACACTAACAAGGACTATGGATGCAATTCCTTATATTTTGTTGTGAACTTGTGAAAAGTGAATACCCTTCTAATGACAAAACATGCCAGTTTATGTTAAATGTTGAACAATAATATAAATGGAAGATACATTAACAAGGATTACGGATGCAAACGCTTTTATTTTGTTCTGAACGTGTGAGAAACTTTAATGACAAAAGATCTACTGGCCCGATTTTAATGATCTTTAGTAAATTAAAAAAATAATCCACAATGCACCAATTTTCCCTTAAATTTCATCATGATTAAATAATCTACAAGCCAAAATATAATTTTTGTAATTATAGATTAATAATATATTAATTTATGTCCAATTACAGAATTTGTATAATTTTATTTATTCACCCTTAAGCATTTCTTTAGGTTTGTTTTAGAATCATTAGTGTTCTACAGTAAAACCATTTTAAACACACAGCTGTGTGTAATTATCTATGATTTCTTTCAGAAATGTAAAGGATTGCTAATCAGTGAAAATAATATAGCTTAATATTGTTATGTAGCAACATTAAAATCTAATTTATTTGATGAAAGGCTAACAATATTTTTTAAATCTGAACCACAGAATTTATTAAAGTGCAATTTGGTTCATGGAGGATACTTATATGCTGTAGGCACTCACTAAGAAAGGCATTTTCCGTTTCGTCGTATGGCTGACAATTCTCTAGAACAGTCATTACCATACTTACCAAATCACTATAATCCCATAATTATTTAGAATCATAAAATTTTATAGCAACAATCCTTTTATATTTTCGGTACACAAGCAGTATAATATATTCAGGAACTCCAAACTTGGGCAAAATGGAAAACCCCTCTGGAGAAGTCATTACTATATCTTTGAAACCACGCCCCTTTAATATTTTAGGTAAGAAAAATACATTTTTGGGAATTGCAAAATGGTGGAAAAGTGATTAGAGTAGAGTCCTGCAAATGTGGATAACTCAGCAACTTAAACAAGAAACATATTTTAAGACAGAATTTAACAGTTCAGCGGAACAATAGGCATTGTTTACATCAGCTTGGTATCTCGGATTAATGCTTAGAACAACATTTTTTATAAAACCAATATTACTTAACTTATTGAGTCTTATGAATTTCATGATTAATCAAACATACTAACTGAATTTTCGGTCGCATTTGAGTAAGCACATAGTTGAGAGTAGTAAAGCAGGTTCAACTTGTGTTGCTATGCCCATTTAATATATGTTTTTTTGTTACCAGCTCTTACGGTTGGTGGCACTAAAGCTGTTTAAACTTCTTTCTATTTGATTCTACAAACTGTTTGCAAGTTATGAATTTTCCCACACAATAAATATATTATTAACTTAATGGAATAATTTAAAAAAATCATGAACTCAGTTTAAAATCTTTAAAATACTTCCAGTTAAGTAGCATTTTGTTCTTAATAAGATTTTACAAATATCAGATAATTTTACTACTTACCCTAGCAGGAGATGTGTATAAATTTCCGTCTAACGTTCCTTTTCCTCTTGCTGCAAACCATAAGGCACAACCAACGCTGTCATCTATAACGGTATCTAGAGGATGAATTAAGTGCACTATTATGGTTTTACGACACAATAAAAGTTCTTCCTGAGTCACGTCTATCTAAAATTAATAGAAAAAGGCTTAAAATGTTATCAGAGCTAAACAAAATTGATAGGTTACAGACTAAAACCATAAAACTTTAAATTTAAATAAACTGATTATTGTATGTATTTGAAAAACGTACGGTACCTAAATTAACTGACATGATAACAAAATATAGATGATTTTAAGAGAGATAGCACTTAAGGTATTTTTTAAATATACCTTTATCATATAATACATTTAATTGAAAACATTATGTTTTAAATGTCTGATTGTCCCTAAACTATTACATGTTTATCTTAATCTAAATAGTTCCACACTTTTAGGTACCATTAAAAATATATTAATTTGAATACTTTTTTTATTAATTACTATTTTGAAATATACATAAATAACTATAATTCTTTATGCAAACCTAATCATGAGGGCACAACCTCTTTTTAAAGTGATTGTTCCATGAGCTTAATGCATTTTAAAATATAGCTAAATCTGGAGATCTGAAAATTCTGACAGTTGTTATGGTATTTTTACTAAGAATGAAGGTTTTGACAAAAAATAACAGTTACATACAGTGGTTTCTTATGAAACTATAAAAAATGCTGCTGGAAGAATATTTACCTTATACACCCTCTAGCCTACAATGTCAACTTTTAGGATATTTTTCAGAACATTTAAGTACTGGGGTATTGTTAGAAATAGTTGTGTAAGCAAATGCTTAGTGTTATTATTAGCTTCATTATTATTATTATTAGGAAACCATGTAAAATTTATAAGTCCCAAGACAAGAACACTGAAAGTAGAAGCTATCGCAAAACATATTAAAAAGTGTTGCTATAGCTGAGACACGCAAAATTCTAGTTGGCTGTACAGTTCAGTATATATTATATTCTCGACTGACCTAAAAACGGGGCCAGTGGTTTAGGAGACACACATGGTGTGGTGATGGCTGGAGGCTCTGCTTAGCGAGGGGCTAGTTCTTTTGGCGAGACAGTTGAGGACAGCAGAAAGTCTGACCATCCGGCCATCGAGAAGCGCCACGGAAACCTTGGAAAGACGCGATAGCAACAAAGTGAGGAAACAGATTACATTCACTAAATTGCATTGAGGTAATAATCTGAAGATAGGCCTACAGCCAGTTATTTTTATATAAACAGAGTGGTCTGTTTTGGAGTTTAGTAATTGGACTTTGAATTAATATGTTTATATAATATAGGAGGTAAAACTGTGACACAATTAGAATACCACTGAACTACGATTGAATGATTTAGCTTAATTTATGAACCCTTGATAATCTGGAAACATTAACAGTTCCAACTTAAATATGTTTACGCGCTGCAAACATATGGTTACTGGAGACTACAAGTTAGTTTAGGTTTTGATCATTTTCTTTATTTTAGGTCAGTATTGTGGTATAGGGCTTGTACTGTAATTTACTCAAAAATATGTACAGTAACTTGCATTCGTGAGCTATATATTCCATATATTTACGACATAATATATCCAAAATAGACAAAATAAATTATAATTTAAACTAACAACCTATTTATTTAAAACTATTATTTATTCAATAAAATATACGTTATAGGGATAATCATAGTTTCTTTTTTTAAATATGAAGTATAATTTTTTTTTTATATCCGTTAAATGGTTTAGAAATTGTGTATTATTAAACCCTAACAAATGTATTAAATTATGAATTTTTTAATTGTTAATCACCAATGTAAGCTCTTCTATAACTGCAATATACAAATAGATTTTACAAAATTAAAACAATTGATAAAGAAGGGAATGAGCTATTTATTACATATATAAAAACATGATACTTACAATTTGAGCTCTAACACAGCATGCAATTTATAAAGTAATAATTAAATTCAAAGGATAGCATTATCAAGTATAATTTAAAAACTGAATATCAGATTTTTAGAGTAGACCTAAGTCAAGCTGTTAAAGAAAACTATATTAGAGAACTCCTGTTATATCATAAACTTCTTAATTGTATTTATACCTTTAATATTATTGTATCATCTTAGTTTATATTATGATTAATACCTTTAATATTATTGTATCATCTTGATTAATACCTTTAATAAAAGTAAATAATATAATATGTATATATAGAGATAAAAGGGGGCTGGTGTGCAAAGAATGCAGGGGTCTCCTAATAACACAGTATTTAATAATTTAACAATAAACTCTTATTGTTTATACATATTGTAATTAAGTAGTGAAGAAAAGTGCAATTCATAATTATTTTAATGTTTACAGCTGCTACCTATTTGCTCTTTTACATAACTTTATCCAAATAATTCTGATTTATAAACATAATGGCTGTTTAGACTCCAAGAAACCTATCAGTGCAATTTTCTTTTTTATCAGAGGGAACTTTTTATTACAATTTCTTGAAATTCGTATGTATAGTATTCCATATATTCCATTTAATATTCTATATGTTTGCCACTGTTGCTAGTGGGGAGAGAAATTATGGTAGTGTTACACCATAGCTTACTGATCTGGATAGTAAGAGGACTGTTAAAAAAAATAACTCGACAAATAGGTTTTGGACACAAATTAAATAAGATTATGTCGAATTTAAGTGCAGAGTTATATGCCTTATGCAGGGCTATTGAATATGCCCTCTCTAACACAATATCCAATTTAATAGTTATCTTCACGGACTCCCAAACAAGCCTACATATGATTAATGCCTTTTTTCAAATGAAATGTAATGAAACAATTATTTATAATATAATATTCTTACTATTAGATAACCCAGAAAAGGTAATAGTTTTACAATGGATCCCAGGACATGTTGGGATCCATGGGAATGAGTAAGCAGACGCAATCGCAAAAAAAGCTGCTCTGGAAGAGAATTTAATAGAGTGGATGATACCCAAAATGGATATATATAATTTAATTAAAAGTCAACATAACAAACAGGTTAATAAAATCTTCGAAAACACGGCTAAACAGAACGGTACAAGCAAGTACAACCTGACTGGGTTATGACACCTTGGTTTACCAACTGCAAATGGAAAATAAATAACAGCCTTGTGTAGGATTAGGTTCGGACATGCAAATACAGGGTCATACCTGTATCGAATAGGCAAAAGGCATACCTAAGTGTATGTTGTGTCTGGATAATGTACCGGAAACACTACAGCACATAGTAATTGATTGTATAGCATATAGGCGAGAACGAAATTCACTTATCAGTTGTCTCAGAAAGGAAAATTGGCACCCCCCCCCCCCCCCCATTAGGTTGCAGGAAATTTTAAAGTTAGGTACCGGTAGTCAGGAAATCTTGAAAGAAATTTTCATTTTCATTAAATCTATTAAAAGGGAAGTATAAACAAACATAAATTTATCAGTTTAGGATAGGGTAATATTTGGGTAAACCTTAGGATAGAATTAGGGATACCCTCTCCCCTTTAAGTTTTAGGGACATATGTGTTCATAGCTAAATGTTTTCCTGAGGCTCGTGGGTCTTCAAATCCATGGTCCAACACCTTTCGGGAATGCCAGAAGGACCTCTGGCAAGAAGATTACCCTGCCTAATCCTTCTTTAAAAATAGGAATTTAAATTGTATTAATGTGTAAAACCCAATTTATAATGATCACTTTGTCTGGAATTTAACAGTTATTAATATCAACCATTACTAACACTATTTGTATGTGGATAGATAAATACTACATGTAAGTCTCTTTAAATGTTAACACAGAATTAGTTAAAAGTGTTGTATAGAAAAGTACTAACTAACATTAAATTACTAATAAAACTAATATACCAGTGCTACCACAACCACAAGAGTGAACTTAGAAAAGTGTTATACTTGGATAGTGTTTTGTTTTATCAGTTTTCTTAAAAAGTGCTACGTATAAGTAGGCTTCATGCTTAAATAGGCAAAGCCTTCGTTTATTTTAAACCAAAAAGCCAATCGGCAAAGAACCTAAAAAACTGACTATTAACAGTTTTATTATTTAACTTACAGATTATTGGTCTTTGGCTTCTTCAAAGTACCCTTCTCCTCTATTTACATACTTGTTCCAGCACTGTATCACTTTACAATGCAGTATGGAAAGCTTTTTCTGCAATATTTTTCAGTACTAGTTCTTAATGTAATCAATGGTGTTGAAACGGTGGTCTTTTAGCATAATTTTAATTTTCAAAACAATACAAATAGGGTGTATGGAGGTTAGAGGAAGTCATCGATCTGTTTTCAACAGAATATTTGTGAATCAACAACTCTGAATGAGCAGGGTTATTGATTTGAGAACTAACCATGAATATTATCAAGCCTCAACTAAGATTTTTTTGCAAATTTTTCACACAACCTTTTTAAAACACCTTGGTAGTACTGAAAGATAACTGTTTGACGGAGGATCAACACTATAGTGCTATTTTTGAGCATGGAGATGCCATTATTTGAGTAAACATTTAATGATGACTGGACTTTCATCTCAATGCAGTAGCCATAAAACCAACTCTTGTAATGATCCTTTCACATGAATGGTTCATCATCATTCACTTCTTCAAGGAGTTCGTGACAAATATTCACAAAAAATTTCTTGTGCTCTGCCATCAAACGAGAAACAAACGTTGCTACAATTCGCTACTTATTTTTCTCTTAAAATATCATGGCATGATCCAATTGAGATCCTACCTCTTCTGAAGGTTCTCTGACAGTCAAATGAGGGTTGACAAATTCAAATAATTAACAACTTTTGAATTGGGTAAACTATTCGTAACACTGTGTGCTGGATAGAGAGAGAATCACGTTTGTAAGCTTCTTTCAAAAATAGAAATGATTCAGTAATTTTTTTCACATGTTTCATATTAGTTAAATTAATTCAATTCAACAGATTTCAGTGTTTCACTCCGTTCCTAGTTTGACTTAAGCTTAATATTTTTACAAAAATATATAAACTTTACTCTCTCTTAGCTTTAACTCTTAACTAATTTGGACGTTCCATGCTAATACTAATTTGTTACTTGTTGATCCCATCTGATAACGATTGTTAATAGATTTCATTGTTAAACTCAGCCTATTTTTCTGGTTAAAATGACAGCTGTCTACTTTTGCTCTAAATCTTGGTCAATACTTTTAATACTCAATTTATTTTTTTTTAGCGATTTTACAAAGATTAAAACAAAATATAAAGATGCCTATTTGTATTAATAAAATAGTTGTGATACATATTTATTTGTTGTGTATGAATTGTGCCTGCTTTGTGAGCTATTACAATTGTTGTGGTTACATTGAAAGTTCTGTTAAAGGTATAGCTATGTCATCTACAACTGCCCTTACGTGTATGATTTCAATAATTTAAAGGTGTTATTGAAAGTTTATCATATTCAAATTTGTGTTTTTGTTTATTTCTAAAAGTTTTTGTAATTAGCTATTTTGTTAAGACTGTTACTTGTAGGATTAGCCCAATTTAAGTTGGATGTGTATAAATAATCAGAACCATATTACTTTTTGCCCAGAATAATCTTACCAGTACCTACATCACTAGTCTTGTCTATTGGAAAACTATTTCTGTAATAAATCTAGGGTTGATTTTGCAATCCAACCTATAAAAAAGGGATGCTTAGCTCAAGTTTATCTAGAAAATTCACCTTTTGGTGTAATCATTAATGGAAAGATCCTAATTTAAGTGTCCCGTTATACTGTTTACTCACAAACTAGTAGGGAATTTTTTTTACCAGACTTAGTAGGATATATAATTTTAATAATACTTCTATTTTTAATAATGAAGAACTTAATTTCAGATTTCATCCTCCCAAGAAAGCAACAGGATTCATGAGCAGAAAATGTTTTAAATTTCCCCAGAACACACTTTTTTCACTAAAAATTTCCCCAAAATTGATCGCTATTCGCTACAGAAAAAATACAACTTGATTTTATTATTATTCTATTTTATTATGTTTAATTGTAGGCCTAATACTTAAGTGGTAAATACAAAGTTAAATGTTATGTTTAATTAGGCCTAGTTCCAATTTAATTACCGAATTACCTACCACAGTCACTACTGAAAATATTACGACACTATAAATATAATACTTAATAACCCTCCGAAGGTTCGCTACATTGTCTCTTAAACATCACAATAATAAACAATTGCTATGGAAAACATCACTTTATAAATTTAAACATCACAGTAATAAACAACCACCTAGACCTTGCTACTTATAAACTGACGAGGTCAAAAACTCAAAGTGAAAGATATGAGATATAACAGACAACAGTATACCCCATCCCTCCACCTCCATCTAAGCAATGAAAAAGGAAGCAAATGAGTTATCACATTGTACTCATTTTACTAATAAAGATTAATTTAAAATTTCTGTAAAAAAATAAAAACATCTGTAATACTTATGCATTAAGTATTTTTGTATAATTTGGTTTAATATGATTTAATTCTTATCGCTGGAATAATATCATTTGTATGAAACTAATCAAAATTTGCATACTGGTACCATAATAATAATAAAACCTAATGAAAGTATTTGAACGCCAGTCAAGAATCATGAAACTGCCATTCACCAACCGGCACAAAAATATCGTATCAGCAGCTCGGCTGTACGATATTTTGTGCGGTGAAGATTAATAGGCCATCCGTATTGGCAGCTCGACCTTACGATATTTTGTGCAGTGAAAATTAAATAGGAACCCTGTTCGACTTACAGAGAGCAGACAACACACTTTGTGTGTGTTGGTGTGTATGTATATGTATCGTGCAAACCGATTAGACCGACCTTTGTTCCCGTTCATTTCTTATCTATTTTTCCCCAAAATAAATTTTTCTTATTTTTTGTGAATTTTTCCCAGGCAAAAATTTCCCCAGTTCAGTCCACATTTCCCCCGAACCTCGTTCGGGCAATCGGACATATTCTGCAGGCCTGGAAAGCAGTAAACCATAAAACAAAACTAAAATATCTTCTAAACAAAACTAACCTTTACAAAGTTCCAAATCCTATGTGGAGCTAATTTTCTCAGTTCAAGAAGTGATGATTCACCCGTTTTCCTGTCGGGAACATTAAACCCACTTGTACTGTCTGTAGATCGTTCGAAGGCAACATTGTAAAGATCAATAGGTTGATCATTTGGAACAAATTTATCACATAACAGAGCTAACACTGTTGAGTCTAAACCACCCGAAAACAGAACACCTACACTACAATGCTGACATGACAGTTTGCTTAAACAGTTTTTGCATACATTAGGTTGTTTTTTTACCCGAGCTTTAACAGACTTCAATAAAAGGTTTAGAAATCGATCTGTTCTGTAAGCTATATCAGGTAACTGAAGTAATGTGTTCATTATTAAGGATGTTTCAATGCCTTTGTTAAATTTTTTATAAACAGAGATCTCATCTTCAGATGGTTCTTTGCTCAGCCAAGTTGAGCGGACACTCGCATCTCCAATAACACTATGTGTAATTGGTAAATGCTTTATTACAGAGAATCCAAGATCCAACTCACATTCAAAGTTGATTAAATGACTCCATGGAAAGAAATGAATTTCAACTGCAAAATAAAAGTTTAAAAATTAATGTTTGTTTTAGATAATGATTTATATAGATAGGCAAGGGTTTTTGTTAATTTATTGGCTAATCTTTTTTCTATAAAATTTGGATAGTTATACACAACACAAAAATGGAACCATGTATTTATAAACTTTTTTTAAGTTTTTAAGAAACATATACATAATGTAGTAACGTTATTACAGTAGACATAAAATGGGATGCTATAATGTAAAGTCATCAAGAATAATAATAGGAAGGATTAAATCAGGAACATACTGTTTTCATTTTCCTTTTAGAAACAACTGATTGAAAAACAAATTTCAAAAAGAACATTTATGAATAACCCATATTAATTTACTTTTTCTTATATTGTTAGTATGAAATGTTTCTATCATCAAATATTGAAACATATAGGAGTAGTACCATTTTACTTACTTAAAAACTTAAAGGAAAAATAAGAATGAAATATTTATTTATACATGGTTGTTAGCCTCCTGAACTGTAATAGTAATTATTAAACTAGGTTACATACCTTAGGTACCGTCAACAGTTCTGAATCCTTTTTTCAGCGGCGATCAGTTTCAAAAGACTGCACTACACTTCCATTGTCAAGTCACAAGAAAAACGAAACACAAATAACAAAAAGCACACCTAACATTAAATAAAACAATACATGTCCAACATTAAAAATAAATTAACACACGACACACTTTGAGCATGCTGGCCAGCCGGGTGTACGCAACTAACTTCCTTGTGATTGCTATCTCCACCCCACCCCCACAGCTTAGCGAACAGACTTCTGACAGTGCCCCTCGATAGAAATGGTTACAACTCTGAACTATCTATAACTAAACACATAGCTGTAGCCAATGGTTACAACAGCATAATAGTAGATAGTATCATCCTCAAACATATTAATAAACGTAGGCAGATTGTAGTATCCAAGCCTAAACAGAAATTTGTATGTGTCGAGTATGGAGATGCCTTACATTATACTATTAAAAATGAGTTGAGGAAACAGAATGTCACACTGTCTTGCAAGACCTCCAACAGACTAGAAAGATTAGTGGGACGTAGAATGAATGACAAAAAGAAGGATGATTTCCAACAAAAAGGAATTTATAAAATCAGGTGTTCGGACTGCCCTAAATTTTACATCGGACAAACGAGTCGGTCACTTAAAACTAGATTTCCTGAACATATCCCTAGAAAGTCGCACTTAACACAAAAATCTAAGTTTGCCGAGCACCTCGTACAAAATTGTCACAACGTTGTAGATATCAATAATAATATGGATATTTTACACAAATGCCGAAAGTCTCCTTTTATGTTGAGTTTGGAGAAAATGCACATATACAACGCATTTAAATATGATACAGGCAACACCTTTAATGTGAAGTTAAAGTATAATTCTAACGTGTTGTTCAACACTATTAATCATATAAGGACACAGAGCCCTGGTAGTAAGATAAGCAAAAAACAAGTGGGGGTGAGGTAGAGGTAGCAATCACGAGGAGGTTAGTTGCGTAGAACCGGCTGGCCAGCATGCTCGAAGTGTGTCGTGTGTTAATTTATTTTTAATGTTGGACATGTATTGTTTTATTTAATGTTAGGTGTGCTTTTTGTTATTTGTGTTTCATGTGACTTGACAATGGAAGTGTAGTGTAGTCTTCCAAAACCGGTCGTCGCTGAAAAAACGATACAGCACTGTTAACGGTACCTAAGATATGTAACCTAGTTTAATAAATATTTATTGCAGGGAATAACATAAATTTTTGAAACTGGCTAGTAAAATGCATACATGTCTAATACACTAATCAGTTAAAAGAATGAAGAGAATATTATGATATTGAACGATGTCTTAAAACAATCCCATAATTAATAACTGTAAACATTGAATATGACAATACTATCTTTGAAGGGAAACTACAACAACAAATATATTACAATATAGCGGCAATTACAAAAATACAAGTTTTTAACATACTTGTATTATTGATTAATTCAACAATCACAAAACACTCTAAGAAATCCTTTAGTAGATAAAATTAAATTTTGTATGGGCTGAAACTGAAGCTTAAACATGGCCTTGGAACAAAAAAGAAGACATTTTTGTAGCTCTAAACTTCAAATCTCCAGAAAATTTAAAAAAATGTGATCTTTGATTTGAGGACCATCAAAAGAGGTGGCACAAACATTCTTTACTTTCTGGACGACTCTTGTACAGTAGAACCCCTCTTAACTGGTCTGGTCGGGACCGAGACCCTGGCCAGTTACCTGTTTGGCCGATTGATCCGAGGTTCCCGTAAAAAATAGATTTTTGTTCAAAAATAACCTACGTATTTCATTAATTAACAAGCAAATAATTATTGCAACCCATTTTTTTGTATGTACAACATACATAAACAAATTAAACTCACATGAACTTTGAAAACTGAACTTACATACAGTGTACTGTATTATTGTTTTAAATCAGTTATTTTGGTCTGTTCTTTTACTTTCAAAGATTTTTTAAAGCCAAGCCTCTCCATTTTCGTATACGTTAATTATGTCTAATGCCGCTGAATCTTTTTGTTGCTCAACATATTATGCAATATGTTACAAATATTACATATTTTGTTCCCACGAAATTCAGTAAAGGTTCCGACAAAGCAACAGACGAAGAAAAAGAAACAATGGATGCCGCTTTGTCGAAAGAAAAAATACAGTTGCCGCGGAAGCAAGAGGGGAATCAAACTCACGCTCCTCCTCCCCTGTTCTGCCAGCCACAACACTAACAGCATTGCACACCTAAAGTTGCGTCACCCAGCTTTATTTTCCAGGAAATGTCCTTCAAACAATCAATGTTTGAGACTTCGGCCAGTAACAGTAATATAATCTATAAGAGAAAAAAACTGTGTTGTTCCACGGGATAGGCCGGTTAAGAGGGGTTCTACTGTATTATAACAGTAAAAAGCGATTTATTTATCCAACTTTTTAATATTATTACAGCTTTAAAAATGTATCACCTATGTCGTAATACAAATTTTGGACGTTTGTTTTTTAGCAGTTAAACTTGCTGAAGATTGAGACTTTTTAACGTAATAAATTGTTCTTCATTCAAGATGGAAAATGAACTACATGGAATTAAGTTGTTTTCCAAATACTTTGTAACTGTTGTTGATGGATCACTGTACCTATCGCTGAAAACTCAAGTAGGCAGGTTTCAAAGCAGAAACCTTAACCCAATCTCCAGGTAACATGAAGGGCTTATTTTTTTTATCAAATTTGTATTGTAAATTTACATGTACATTTTATTTTTGGCGCCTATTATTTATATATATATTTGTAATTCAGACTTGGGAAAGTTAACCAAAATATTTAACTGATTAAAGTTAAAGATAATGCCAGAAAAAAATAACTGATTAAAGTTAAAGTCTGAAAAAATTAACTGATTAAAGTTAAAGTTAAAACCAATTTAAGTGATTAAAGTTAAAAGTTAAAATACAGCACAACATAAGGTTTCCAGTCAAAATATCACTCAAAAATATTTTATTTAAAACATAGGTAACATTACTAATCAGTCTGATATATAATAATAAAATCGCAGTTTGAGTAACATGACATAATATTCATTCAAATTAAAAATATAATGAAAGCAAGAATTACTCAGTCAAAGTCGCAAACACAGTCAAATTACTAATTAAAATACTTATAAAATTATAGGAGCAACTGCATTTTAAAATTGTTGTCTGACAATTACTATAACAATGCAAAACAACTAATCAACTTATAACAAATGAACAAAACTATCCAACTATAATGGCATGCGTAGGCCTCTATATTCAAGGACTAATTGAATGACACTGACAGGCGTAACGAAGGCATTGTTGTTTGTTTATGCTAGCACTAACTGTAGCACACACACAGCTCTTCTGTAATAGAGCGTTGATTATCCGAACGTCAGTTATCCGAAACGTCAATCATCCGAACACGGAAATGTACTGTAATAATAGTATTGTATGTTATGTTAAAAGCCCGGTAAATAGGGTGTTCCGTGCGAGCATGATAGTTCCCTAGGGAATAGTTCGGGATTTTCATGCAAGCACGGAAGAACTTACCGGACGAGTTACGTAGGATATTTTTCATTATACTTCACCATAAAAACAATATAATGTTTTTAATCAAAACATCTTTTTATATAAAAAAGCAATTAAAACTTGCTTGATTTTTCTGTTATATCTATTTATAAAATCAGCCGGTGCACGGTAAATTTACGGTGTAGTGCACGAAAAATAAGAACTTACGTGCCTACGAACAGGTATAGAAAACAGCTGTTTTCGGTGTAGTATAATGAAAATAAATAAGTACGGTACAGTACTGCACATAATTCCGAATTTAAAGTTTTTGATTTCCATAGTCAGCTAAGTTGTAGAATTCAGGGAGTTTGTGCACTCAACGGAACAGCGGCCGCTGTTAAGTCAGCCATGCACCTCGCTGCCGCCACCCGCCGGCCAGTCACTAGCGAGTACACTGAAGAATAGAATTATCCGAACAAAAAGATTATCCGAACTATAATGATATCAAATCTTCTTAGTCAGTTAATTAGATAGCCTAAAGATTTGCCATGTAACATTTATAGCTAAATACAATTTAAAGAAATGTAAACAAACCAGCTAAGCCTAGGTCTATAGATACCAAAACCTAGATAAATAATACTACACCTTCATAGGAATAAAAAAACCACAAAATGCACAAATAATATACGTACTAACAACACTCATTCAACTTTATTCATATTTATTCTCATTCATATTTATTCATTGGAAATGTCAGAAATACACTTAAAAATTATAAAGAATCAAAATTAGGTTATGTTAAATGTAAACACGATTTCGTCCATCAAAATTTACTAACCCACATGATTCGTATGGAAATACGATTAAAAACAATTTAATAAGCAAATATTAAGACAAATTATAAAACACAACATAAATAAGTTTAAATTAAATAGTTGTATATAGTGAAATGATGTTATTTTACTTTCAAAAAGATTAGAATAAAATTATGAAATGTATTAACTTAGCTAGATTGCCAAAGATACAAGTCAGCTGTGTATAACATGATAAGAGCTCGCTTGATACTAAAGTCGCGGAATAGAACTAACTAAATAAATTTTAATAAAAAAAATATTGGTAATAAACCAACATGACATAAAAATTAAAATTAAATGTGAGTTACAAAAATAAATAATAAGCATATTACACGCGATAGTGCGAAATTCACGAGAGAAATATTAAAATAAAGTGGACATATAAGAACTGCGTACGGCCGACCAATCAACGGATTATAAAATATATAACAGAACTTGGTATGGTCTGTCCAATTTGTTATTGACAGTGTTACAAACAGTACAGTTCAAGTTGCCTTGCCAAACTGGCAAACTCTGAACATTATAAACTACAGCCATTTTTATTCTTGTGCATTTAAATTCAATTTTGTAATTCGAATTCGCAATATGATTGCATGCAGTGAATAAAGATTATCCAAGATCCGGCCGGTAACCTCTTGCCCGAGATATATTTATTAAATTTACAATTGTGAATAAATAATAACATACAAATTTTATTAAATAAACTGAGCAAAGCCGATGGCAAATCGATAGACTTTATAGTAGAATCAATTTTAATAGACAATTTAGAGGAACCCAACAGTGTTAATTTATATAGATGTATAAAGATTTAAAGGTATAAATGTAACTCTTGGTCATAATTAAATATATTCTGTTTCCTTTTTATAGTAATGCCTATTTATAGAAACTTAAATTGATTGAGATAAGGAGAGTTAGTAATATTATAAAATTTGGCGACCAACGTCTGGGCTTGGATAATCTTTAACAAAAAACTTTAGTATCAAGCAATTTAAATAACCACCCTAAAGAAATAGTAATTAGTTAACTAGCCTACTTAATTAAATTGAATACTTACCTACAATATATGTGTTAGAATATAAATGATATGACAATGCTAATTAATAATTTGCAAATTAATTTGAAACAAAACCAAACAGAATTAGAAGCCAAATTAGAAAAACAACTAGCCTCAAAATTCAAGCAAAATGAAATTAATATAATCTCCAACTTTAAAGAAATGCAAACCGAAATTAAAGGCATTAAGGAATGCATAACTGCACGAATTAATCGAGTGGAGGATAAATTTACAGAACAGCTTACTCAAGTTGAGGAAGCAGTTAATAATAATAATATACGAATTAATGAAATTGAAATTAAGTTAAATACAACTATTAGTGAACAAACCTTAACAGAATCAATCAAAAGACAAGAAATGATATTAAACGACAAATTATACCAAACTAGAACCCATGTTATGCAAGAGGTGCAACATCTTATAGCCGACATCCCTAAGATAAACCCAGAAGATATGACAAAACCACAAATCAATGTCACCTGTAGCGGCAGCAACTTTGACAATATAAATATAATTCAACCAACTCTACCCAAATTTAATGGTAGACAAAATAATCCCAACGACTATTTATACCGACTAAATAGATATTACGAGAGGTTAACTTCAAGGAAAATAGGCCAGACAGGAGACCAACAGGGCTGCCTTTTCGATATAATAGAGAACAGTTTGGAGGGAACTGCTGCACGATGGTTTCAACTAATCAAACATGAAGTCACAAATTTCAAACAATTTAGTGAAGAATTCCTTAGTAAATTGTGGAATTGTGATGTTCAGAAGGGCACACGACAAAGGTTGGAGTACGAGCAATATCGACCCGGTGGTAAATTAACAAGGAGCAAATATTTCATTGACCGCGTTCTAATTATGAAAGCTATGATTCCTCAGCCACCTGAAGAAGATAATAGCAACCCTTGTCGAGCACTTCGATCGACGCATCCAAGATGCACAAAGAGTGCAGAATGTCAACAGCATTAAGGAGTTTGCAGACCTTCTTCAGAGGGAGGACACAGAAGAAGCTAACTCCGAAATACGAAGAAAAAATTCCACCAGCTCTCGAAGTCCACAGACAGCGACGTTCAAACCACAGCAGTACAACCAAAGCCAGGGGCAGAACAATAGAAATCCATATTTTCGGACATATCAGCAAAATGATTGAAATGAGAACAACCGAGACCATCCTTATGGCAATTATCAAAATTATAGAACACTACCTAGACCTATGTACCACCAGAATTCACAACAGACGAGTAACACGGGATACCGAGGGGAAGGTTACCAACCAAAACCTAACTACAATCGACAACCTGGTCCCATTCAAACTAATTTTAGATCACAACCGCAGCAGCGCCAAGGATATCAAAACCCATACCATGACAGAAGACCAGTTCATATCCTACAACAGAGCAGCAACGAATTTGCCAGATGTTGGCGACCACAACAAGACAACCGACAACGCACAAACCAGAACCAGCAAAGAAGGGTAACTCAAGCCAGGCGGAGTTAAACTCCAAAGCACTGGATTAGAAAAAGAACTCCAATCGAATAATGGCTGTACAGGTGAAGACGACGTAGAGATAATCGACAAGACTTCACAACCTACTCCAGTGCATTTGAAAACAATTAATTTCGGATCCAGGCCAATCAACGATAACGAAGGACAAGATTTCAGTTGATACTTAACCTATACTGTGATAGGGATTTTCTGCTTGAAGACGAAGACCAAGACGACACTCAAGAGCACATTACAAACTACAGATGTCCAGAAATAACAGCTAAACTAAATGGAATACCGACAATCACTCTAATTGATGCAGGGAGCAGTATCAGTTGTATATCAGATACCTGGTTTCAAAATAATAAAAACAAATTAGGTCATTATGAACAGCTTCCGGTCAGTAATACGTTTATTACAACAGCACTTAATAATAAGTCAAAACGAATTTCGTTCATTGTACTATTAAAAATAGAGATTGAAAATATCGTTAGAGTTAGTAATATTATGAAACCCAAACTATGGAATCTTGAATGATGTCACGCCCCACCCACCTGGCTGGCATTTCCATAAACTGAATACTTTCGGTGTCAATCGTTAATACAATGGTAAATCTTTCCAGGCATCTGCCAAATTAATTAGTTTTAATCGTTAACCAATATTTTAACGATTAAGAGTTAAAAGTTAATAAGTTTTAAAACTAACGATTAAGTTAAAAAGTTACATTTTTTAAAGCCTATTTTTAAAGATTAATTTTAACCGTTAATTTTTTTAATCGTTAATCCTAAGTCTGGTAATAATCATGACTTATCACATGTTTCATTTGGAACAGACAAACAAAAAGTGGTGAAATAATAAATTAAAACCTTCCAAAACAATTTGTGTAAACATTTATCTATGAAACATTATGTTCTTAAAAGTATTCAGGTAATAAATACATAATTTTTTGAATTTTTTTTATATAATAGCCTACAAAATAATTTTTAGTAGTATTACCAACTTGTGTTTTGTGAAAAATCTATCATGAAGACTCCTGATGCAGGTACTTCAGTTAGTTTACAATCTTTGTGGCCAACTGATGTTATAGTTATTGAAGTCTCTTCAATATGCCAGAGTAAACTGTGTCTTCCAAGCACATCTCTTCCAAACCACAAATGTTTATTTTCATTGTCCCAGAATATGAAGGCATGTGGTCCGCACAAAATGGAAATTTTATCTGTCATCAGTTTTGTATTTTGTTTGAAATTTGAAAATATAACTTCTGTATCACATAAACATTCATTGTCCTGTAAACAAATTTTTTAATGTAATTTCAACTTATTTTTAATCTAAATTGGCTACAAATGATGACGTTAAAAGCAATGAAAGAAGTACAGTAGAACCTCGATAATTCAAGTTGCAATAGTTCGAGGGTCCGGGTATTTCTAGCTGTATTCGGAAAATAAAATAACAGGTTTTTTCGATATTTTAAAGTTTTTAAAACATCGGTTGTAATGTGCCTGCAAAATTACTGTATTACCACTGCACCGTTGTACGTTTAAAATGCCGTAGGTAATTACTCAACATTGAGTCTTGCCGCCGCCGCTTATATCTCATGTTAACTGAGTCATTCTCAACCTCTTGCTATTCTAAAAATAGTTCAGTTGTTCAGTTACCTCGGAAGTACGTGCGCTACGCATATATCTTTGTTGTGTAACATTGTGCAGCACTGCGTTATGTTGAACAACAAGCCGAGGCGATGTCGACAGACACGTTGCTACTGAGACGATGACAAGACATTGCAGCTCAAAATCGTGGCTCTATTTTGAAACAAAATCTATTGGGACTGTTTTTTAAACTTTAATTGTGTGTAGTGTTATACAATAATGTTGTGTGTGTAATGTGTATGTACAGCACTTTCCAGATATTTAAACATTTTATTGTAAATTAAAACATTCAAAATTATATAATTCTTCATTTTTGTCCATTTCTTCGCGTATTCCGAGTTTTTTATAATTCGTGGTACAGTCAGCCCCAATTAGCTTGAATTATCGAGGTTCTACTGTATTACCAAAGTAAGTACAGCCAGCAGCAGCTAACTTTACACTTGACATGATTAGTAGACCAGTCATGAGAGCAAAAAATAAGGCAGTCTTTGCTAAAACATTTAACAGCAAAAATATTGCGTTATGACTTGGGGAATAGTTTGTGGATGAAAATACCACTTTCGGAAACAATGATTTTTTTTATTGTGAAATTATTGAAACAGTAAAAACTTGTCAAAATTTGACTTTGTTTGGTTTTTCACTTATATTATAAATGATTGGATGAAACACTATACCTTCAATGGAAAAGTTGTAGTAAATTAAAAACCTTTAAAATGAGACTTTGTACGCCTTAATCGGTGCATTTTTCACAGAGAAAAATCTTAAAATCCATTGAATTGTTTTTAAATTTATAACTTTGACATTTTAAAAGTTAAAGCTTTGGAATTTTGTAACATGGTAGTTAATGGCATGTAGATTAACTATGCATAAGGTAGGCCCTGTCGGATATATTTATTTTGCTTAACAACTAATTAAACAATTTAGAGCGTTTTCTTGAAAAATGCATAATATATAAATGAATTGTTATGGCCGATTAAAATTATTCAAACGGTTTCTGAAAGTAGAGATCATGAGCTTCAAAGCGTAAATACAGCTCAGAAGCATTTCAGATTTCCGTAAAAATGCTGAGAAGTTGGTTAAAAGTGGTCCTGAACACAACCATAAATGCGCGAACAATCGGTCGAAGGCTAGTGAAGTAGTTGGTGGGAGAATTTCTCCGCTGCTGTAAGTTAGCCAGTAAACTAGCCAGCGGTGGAGAAGTTTATCTGCTTTTTCAAAATAACGTTCTAAATTGTTTTTTATTATGGAAAATCAATACATTCGACAGGGCCTACCTTGTACATGGTTAATCTACATGCCATTTACTGTCATTTCACACAATTCTAAAGCTTTAACTTTTAAAATGCCAAAATTAAAAGTTAAAAAAAAACAAATTTTTCAGGTATAAATGCATTCATCAAGATTTGAAGGTTTATTTTAAAGATTTTTTAATTTACTACAACTTTTTCATTGAAAGTATAGCATTTTATCCAATGATTTACAAAGTATAAGTGAAAAACCAAGTTCATGGTTTTTATTGTTTCAATAATATTTTACAACAAAAAAATCATTGTTTCAGAAGGTGGTATTTTCCCCTAAAAACTACCTCCCAAGTCATAACGCAATCAGTTTGCTGTTAAATGTTTTAGCATAAAAAATCTTTGTTGACTGGTGTATTGGTAACATTGTGGAATGGAGAAGCTTTTATTACATGATATACAAACATAACTTCACTAATAACCAGAACCCAAAGACAGTATTTCACAGTGATCATATTTCGAATCACTGGAAGTAGAAGCTAACAAGCTAAGCTAGTAAATGGCAAGTGCAAATTTAGCCATCTCTCGCTGTACTGCTAAAAGGTACCGAGGAAAATATTTAAATTTATTTTTGGTACCGTAGACAAAATACCTAACAATTAATTATAAATAGGCCTACATGATTTCAATTACCAGTGGGCCACATAGAATATCTCCATTCCATAACAATAAATTGTTATTACTATCACGAATTGGTTGAATAGTTGGTTTTTGGCCTTGCATCCATAAGACATAACCAGAGAAACATCCAACCCAATTGTCAGGTAGGTCAATATATTCTTGAGAGGAAAGATCTGGCCCTCGATGAGACAATGCTTCCAGAAAGGTTTCCTGCTAAAATAAATTATATTGTAAAATTAAACATAACTTTCATATAATCCCTACCTATTTAAAAATAAACAGTAAATACTTCAGTAAAAGGCAAAGAACTCTCTACCAAGGTAACTTTTTCCACATAAACCTTAAAACAAGAATTTAACACAAACTTTCAAACTTGTTTTTACTGTCCCAGGATATTCACCATTTGTTCCACTAGACAATTTAAGATAAAAAGTGACAGTTCAATGATCAAAATGGGATGGGCTATTACACAAAGGAGTAAAATTTATAAAATGCCTCCACTTCAAATTGCAGCAGAAATTACAACTACAATATAATACAATCTTGAATGTAATAATTGTAATATCCAAAATGAAATTTATTTTGGATTCTATTAGACCTATTTTGTTTGTTAAAACATTTTCCTCACCTCACATTCAATTCAAGCACTCTTCAACACAAATTAAATAATACAAATACCCGAAAAAGAAAAAAATACAAGTAAGTTGATACATTAGAAAAACCTTGTAATTATGACATCTTGTACATGTATTAAGATCAGACATTTTAAATTCATGTTACAATACTGACATTTGATGTTAAAAGTAGAAACAAAAACATTGAACAATTTCTTATTTCGAAAGTGAACATTATTTTAACTTCACACAAATATCTTAATTTTTAATATCTCCACTGAGAGGCCTATATTAAATTGTACGTATAATACCTAGCGAAAACTATCTTAAGCTCTCATTTTTGTTACGTATAAAAACTAATTTTTCGACATGTTAACCATGTTTCAAATTTATTCAAGGAATATTATATTCATTTTTATTAGAATACATATACCATACTGGCTTAATTCTTACATTTGGCACCTCTGTAATCACTCGATCATTACTTGTAACAGTATGCTCAGTGTTCATATGTACTTCGTACTTGTAAAATCACTAACGATATAAAATTTTATTAGATTTGTTTTATACATTTATTTTTATTTCTAGACATTATATTTTTTAAATAATAATATATAGTGTTTTCTGTTCAGTCTCACAGAGTTACAGATTAATGTTAAAACAGTGATAATATGCTTAGGTTGGCAGCACAACTCTCACTTCTCATTCCTAAATAAATTTTGTTTTCTGTGGTATCAACTGGGAGGCATATTGTAAACTCACACCCACACAAAGTAGTGCATATTATGCAAATTTTCTTATGTTAACAATTCAAATTTATTCTCAAAATAAATACAAAAATATAAAATTTGTAATAAAAATTAAAAAATAATTTTTAATTGATACATGCAATTGGATTAGACTACGCAAGTCAAGGCGCAACTTTACTATTCGACTCTAGGCTAACCTATGGCAACAGAAATGCAAAAATAATAATAAAAAATATACCTTAAAGGTTCTAACCTAACCTATTTAGTCACAGTATGTTTATCTGTATTCAACATTGCAGTAGAATGTAAAACAATTGCAAAAGTATTAGGCTAGAGTCAAATAGTAAAGTTACGCCACTGTTTTTTTTTTATGAAAGTTAAGACGTGCCAGCAACTTACATATTTTCAATTTGGAAACATACTGTGACTGTAAGTTAATGCAGTAAGTTAGGTGCAGGTTTTTTTTTCAGACAGGATGATAGAAGGAAGAAGTAAGTTAGTGGTATTCTATAATTTTACCCATAAATTTACCTCTTGGTCAGGTCACAGCAGGTTAAGTAGGTTAGGCCTACCAATTTGTAATAAAGTCTAACATAGACAACGTGCATGGACTGATACGTTGGCTTCTTATTTATTAAAAAATCTGTCAACTAATATGATCTCGATGTAACAATTATACCGTAATTTAGCCAATCAATGACAATCTTGAATAGAGATTCAACTAGGCCTAAGTATAAATGGCGATAGTTTGAAATATTAATTTCTAAAGAATAAATAAAGTGGCTGACGTAGTAAACAACATAGCCTAAAATACTTACATCTGGTTTTCTCAAGGAAGTATTTTTATAAATACAACAACAAATCCCACACATCGTGATTAGAGAATACTTACTTTAGTTGAAAATAAAAAGTAATTATCTACTACCTAAGCCTATTTCACAAAGTAATGTAATGTATTTTATGTATTCATATTGGTTTCTGTTTACATTATAAACAAAACACACAACACGCTTAAATCAGCTTCAGCTAACATCTCAGATGTTTACTTGCTTGCACTGTGCATCTAAATCACTTCTAAATACTTCTTTCAAACTCATAAGTTTAGTAATATAACATAAGTTTAACATTAATTATAGTTGTTAAGGTTACAAAAACAAGTTAACTGTATCTGTTTAAACATATTCCTTTATTGTTGCAGTACATTCAATCATCCATTTTTTTCATCATTCTTTTCTTAGTTTTCCTTCAGTCAATAAGAATAAATTATATATCATGTTATTTTTCTTAAAATTGTATAACTTTTTTGTGTCTTAACATTTTTTGATAAAATTTGTAGTTTATTAATTATTTAACTTTGAATATTTTGAACTGCCGCCATCTTGAAACGGAAAGTTGTATGAAAACGAAATTTTAATGGCATTTATAAACTATCTACATTAACAATCACTAGTGGACCCGGCAATTCTTCGCTATTGCTTGATTTACCTAGCCTAAAATTATATATACAGTTTTTGATCCAAATCAGCTGTTTTAAGCTTTTCATACGAACAGCTGTTTTTTTGTGCCCCTGATAAAATCAAAAGAAATCTTTCTTCTTCTTCCTTAAGATTGACCTTCCATAAGATTAACATTGAAACTTTGAGGGCCACTGGGGCGTATCCCTGAGGACCGATGTAAATTATAATGGGATTCTGCTCATCTACAGGACACTACCTTTCTAACGGTATGCGCGAATTTCTCCTACGATGCACACAAGCTGAGAAAAAAGGACGACAAGTTTTGTGCTTGCCTATTAATATAATTATAGATACCAAGTATCATGCTTTTCTCTCAAACAGTTTTAAATAAGGTTTTGGGAAAAAAACACATACAGACAGATAGACCGGAAACGGAATGAGATAGGACACATGTTATATTACATTTTTTGTTTCTTTTAACATGCTGAATAACTTGATAAAGTTTGTTCATATGGTTGCAAGACACTCTGTATTTGTTTATACAATTTTAAATAAGAGATAACTATTCGTTTTGTACACCTTCGTAAAACGTATTCGATTATTAATTTCTTCACTAGGTATAATAATATAAACCCTTCTAAATCATTTGATCTAGAATAAATCATATGAAATAAAAAGAGATTAAAAGATAATATTTGTATTTTTCTTTAAATATATAATAAGAAATTTAATACAAAATTTTAACAAATAGACCTACAGTTTTATAATCCTTATAATATATGAGATATATATATATATATAGAATATGACTGTATTTAAAAAATACATAAATTATCTTTTGCCAATTTCCACCTACACTTTCTCTACAACATGTTTCTCGTATAACTAGGTTAATCATAAATTCCCTTTATTTTTCAAACTCTCCTTCGAATTGAATTTTTGCAACCACTCACTTGCGTATTCGTTAAGCTTGAGGACTGCAGTGCACCTACAACGAAATGACTACGCTTCTCACTCTTGATGATTGCTTGACGCCCCGTTAGCGGTCCCCCAATCATTTACCTAGTCAAAAAAGAACAGGCGTACCTACAAATAACGCTTCCTTGACGATAGCACAACGACTTGTGTGCGGACTGCCTAAGCCAACAAAATATTTCAAATGAGTAAATTTTAATAAATCATTCAATTGAAAAACAATTATTTTACTATGCAAAAAAACTAATTACATTTATGGGAGTATTGGTTAAAATCAATTGTGTCTACATAATTTGTATAAGAAAATAAAACTCTTTGATACCGGTATGTTTTTTTCATATAAAAAATCAGAGTACCTTTATTCTGAAATTACACAATCATATCCTTCGGGGAAAGTAATACTAAACCATTATCATTGGTTGTACATAAAATCCATATACAAAGAAATCCGTATTTGTTGTAATGTTTATTTTTTTTACAATTAAGAATAGCATTGAAGCCAAACTAAGTTTCATAATTAACATTGTTGCTACAATTCTTATATTTTATAAAAAAATCTTTATGTACACATTAATTGAGCATAAGCCTTCTTTCAGTTCGTTTAGAAAATCTTTCAACTGGGGCACTTAGTTTTTTGTAAACTAGTTTATGGACTGCGTAGTGAAATGGCGGGGAGGGAGTGTCACACAGGATTACAAACCATCAACGAGTTAAAGAATAAAATGACGTAGACTACTTCATTTAGTCCGTAAGTTTAGTAAATGATATCTCATAGTAAGTAAATGTAATAGCGATTAAATTGGAAAATAATTTTAATGTTAACCTAAATAAGGTAAAATGAACAACGTAGTTAAAACATCTTGTCATAAACGACTTATAAAAAGAGGAAAAACTTTACAAAATAGTAGACATTAAATTATTTGTGTATTCCCACAAACATAAACTAATGTTAAATTTATATACTGTACAATAATGTGGGGGCCCCGTGCCCCACCTCCCGACGCTATGCCTATGATTATGCCCCATGTAGTCAGAGCCGTCCTTAACAAAAGCGGGGCCTGGTGCAAAAAGTTTTGCGGGGTGAGAGAGGGAGGGAAGAGAGCTGTTTCTGTTGTGACAGGCTCGGTAGAGGTGGCGCATCACAGTCGCATCTCAAACACTCTAAAACTTGCTTTTTCTTCACATAGCGCGGTGCCATGCGTCTTGTTCGCATCCTAACCCAGGGTGCTTCAACAATAAGAACCATTCAAATATTACATGGTCACATAAGCACTTTAATAACTAAAAACGTTTTAGTCGAAAGTTAAACCTAAAAATACTATAGCGGCCGCTCCACCCTAGGAAGGGATCTGCATGTAGGTTGTAGTTTCCTTCATTTCTTTTCTATACGTGCGACAATTAAAATCTGCTACAAACTTAGCAAATGAGAAACTTGTTGTCCCCTGTCGAATACACTTTGTGGCTAGTGCGAATGGTATGCTACAAAAGCAATTTAATATGATGCATCAACAAAATAAGTTTTCGTCATGTTTTTCAAATTAAAAACATCCTGCTGAAGCTTACAAAGACACTGAAGATTTGCCCAATATTAGGGTGCTTTTCAAGCTCAATTGCACGCTTCCAGTTACTACCGTATTAGCACTTCAGAAGGATCTTTTTCATATCTGTGTAGAGTAAAAACTTACTTACGGTCCACAATGAGAGAAGACCGATTAAATGGACTGGCAAGCCTTCATAATCCATTATGATATTGCTTCAACCCTAACAGCAAATGAAGGTTTGACACTATTTGTAAGAAAGCATAAAAGAAAATTATCTTTTAGCTTGTCTGGTTCCATTTAGTTGTAGGATTCTACATAGTTTTATTCAAGTAAACATATATTTAGAAACATTTTGTAACAAGCAAGGATGTTTATTTTATTTTTGGTTCCTTAGCTGAATTTCACAAACTATTCAGATTCAAAGCCAATGTTCTTTGAGCAATTAGGTTGAGAGATTTTATCTGATCCTACTTTATTATTTTGGTGGACCTATAAGTTATGTCCAATACACTTTATTTCCGTTACTTCAATAACCAACATATTATATACATCCGATTTACTAAGTAAACATTAAGTAAGTTTGCTCCCCAAACAGGTCGAGAGAGTGATGAACAATAATGGCGGGTTTGGGGCATCTTGAAACACAACCAAATGGGGCACAATGAAACGTTTATTAGCAGCCATATTAGATTTTATTTATCTTGTTTGTTTGTTTATTTTTAAGGTTCATTTTAAGGAACACATGACACAAGGAGCTCCACCTGAAACGCTTAGCCTTGCAACTCCCAGCATTTGAAATATTTGTGGATGTTATCAAACACTTCGTTCGACACTCCTGCAGTATTCTGGACACTCCTCGGAGAACCCTACTTTATCAATCTATGACAATGTAGAAAGTCATTTGCCTCTGGAAGCACTCATGTTGTGCAAGGAAAACAGTGTCTCAGTTTTGACCCTACCCCTTCATTCATCAAACAAAATGCAACCATTGGATGTAGCGGTTTTCAGGCCGTTCAAAACTTTGTATAATGCAGATCTTGATTCTTGGATGATCCAAAACCCAGGTAAAACTGCTACAATTTATAATACAGCCAGCTTTGTGAACACAGCTTATCAGAAATGCATGACAAAATCAAACATAACAGCAACTTTTAGGAAAAGTGGACTCTATCCATTCGACATTCACAATTTGATAGAAGCTAATTTCTTTTGCAGCGCTGCTACGAATCGACCACTCGATGCCATCAATGGAAATCAATCTACCGAGGTTAGCCTAACATCCAATGCAGCCAACATGGGTAATGATTTTCCTGATTCACAATGTGAGGAAGATGCGCAGTCACCATTCCTAATGAAAATACCCGGAACTTCACTTCGTCAAGTTTTCCAAAGCCCTGAAGACTTCCGTGGGAATCCAAAAGCAGGAGTACGGAAAAAAAATCAAAAACAGAGAATGAAAGGTAAGAGCATGATTGCTACAAGCACACCCAAGCTCTCTTTGCAGACTAAAAGACTTTGCAGCTGTCAAACCTGACAATTTCGAACAAATGCATCGACTTCATGTACTGGGAGATTACGTTTTAGTCCAGTTTGCCATGAATAAAAATGCCAAGAAGTTTTACATCGCTCCCCAGAGATGGGGCACAATGAAACAAAAATTCATTTCTCTATAATTGCCACTCATGCTGACAAATGGATCTGGAAAAAATCTAGGTATCTTCAATTCATTGCTTACAGACATGTACAGTACTTCACGTAAATCCTTTATTTGTTAAAAAAAAACTTCACTCGTGTGAGAATCGAAAATCAAAAACTTTTTTGCTGTTTCATTGTGCCCCATCCTACCCATACATACAAATTTTGCATGTAAAATATTCTAGTAAACCATTTCTACGTAATACTGACTTTAAATAATTCTCTTAAAAAAATACCTGACTATAATTATTAAGATTCATATTTTTCCTTCCCTGGAAGCTAGGTGTGGGTTGCGGTCCCTTCTGCCCCTGGGTACTGGCGCCCATGTTCTTCGCTGCAAATAATCTATAACGTCTTCTGCATTGAGATACATCTGTCAATACTGCAGCTTGACTTTATTGCCAACCCAGTTAATCTTTCCTATTCTGTACCGCAAACTTTAGAGCTGGCCCAACAACATTCTCATAAAGGATGAACAGCACCTTCACTCGATAAATATGGCTTCTCAAGTTGCAAATAACGTGAACAAGGTAAGACAGATAAACTGATGTTTGTTTTGTGAATACAGTATGCACTTCACCAACATTGCCCTGCTAAGGATATGATTTGTGTAACAAGAAAGGACACTATTAGTCTGTGTGTAAATCACATTTAAAACTAGTAGCTTTAATCAGAGCATCCACAAATTTTATTCCAGCTTGTTTAACTAAAGCCAGTGAAGATATTACAGCAAATGGGAACACACAACTGCTTTGGTTCATTCTGGTAGTTTTATAATTCATGACCTTGTAACTAAGTTAAAACTTGAAATTTACCCATCTAATGGAACTGTATCTATGGCTACATCTCTCTTAACAAGTTCGGAGTTATTGTGTAGTAGATTGAAAGGTTCTTCATCATTTCATCATGTATTCGTTAAGTCCACCTTTCTATTGAAACAACATGCCACTGTAACAGTTGATTTTGGTAGCGCAAAAGAAAAATTGAGTATTCCAGTAGGTAGCTTTAGTTACTCTTGCTAAGCTATTTATAAATTAACCACTGATACAATGGCATGTTGCTTAAAACTGAAGTAGAAGACCTCAAGTTATTGACACATCAAATAAAAATCACAAAAGGTGAATGTTTATCAATTATTCTCAAATCATCAACAAGTTCATTTTGTTCGATGTGCTCCCATTAACTAAAAAATGGATGAAGTTGTGTTTAAAAGAGTTCAATTTACTTATTGAAAAGTGCATATCCCCAATTATTGTTGAAAAAGGCAAAATATATACAGCTTTTAAAGCTTGCCTCTATCAATTTTGTAGGATTCCCTTTGGGGTAATTATTGGAGTACGAGTGTTTCAAAAGACTATAGACAGTTTCGGATTATGAGCTCAGCGGCCCCTAGATACTTATTAGTTTCTCGGCCTCCACCACAACTTGAATGATGGATATTAAGTTCATATCGACTAAAATAGGAAAAAACTGGGCTGATGAAATTTGTGTATGCATTTAAGCTATGATATTAATTGATAAAATTTATTTTTATCTCTATAACTAATAACCATAATTTGGGGGTTTTTTGAGCCGCAAGATTTTTTTTAAATTCACCAAAAATGTAGTAATTACGTCCAAATCCAAAAGTATTTAGTATATTTTTTGTAGTAAAAGGTCAAAAGAATTCAAATATGCAACTACAGATTGTTTGATGTAAAAATAGTTCGAAAATAGATTCGAATCCGAATCCATCTCGGGATTCGATTCGGATTCGATAGTCGAATCTGCCATGCAAAAATATTCGGATTCGTATTCGAAAACGAATCCGCTAATCCAGATTCGGTTCGAAAGATCGAGTAGTGACTGAAAAGATTCGAAAATTTTTCAAGGATAAAACAGTACGAACAAGAAAAATGTTGTTTACGATTTTGGACAGAGTATGTTGCACCATGTTATAGGCTGCTGTGTATTAAATGTTTCACTGCAGCCTATAAGTGTTGCAGTTTGATTTTAAATTTTTGACATTACCTGATTTATTAGCCTATTAAATTTGTATTATATTATTCAGTTATTAATTATTATTAACTAAATTATGATACCAGTTAGTAGGTGGGCTGTATTTGATTGTGTTAAATTCCCAATAAAAAGGAGTTGGATTCAATGTTAGTTTTTAATATAATTTAATTTTAAAATAAGCTGCACAAAGTCCAATAAATAATAATTTGTATAAATACCTCGAGGTCTTTCTAAATATAATATTCGGTATCAATTAGACAAACTTTGGAGGATTCGGATTCGATTTAAATTCGTAGACTTGAGATTCGGATTCGTAATTAGCCTAAAAATGTTATTCGGATTCGTAACTAGCCTAAAAATATTATTCGGATTCGAAACGACTGAAAAAATATTATTCGGATTCGAATTCGATCTAGAATTTATGGATTCGCACGGCCCTGAAAACTTTAAAAGTTATAGCTCAAGAAATGGAAAATGTTTAGCAACGGAAAAAATCCAACTTTATGCCTACATTACAAATAGTAAAACATTTTTGTAATTCTTTTCAAAACTAACAAAAGTTTTGTAATTTAGTTCTGAACAAAACTTTATAAAGACATTTATCAATTCAAAAATTCGTTTTAGAAAACAGTTTTTATGTACCTCTACTACACGGCCACTACTAAAACAAACAGATTGTGCAGAACAAATCATATGAATTTTGCAAAAAATCGTACTCAATCATGTCGGTATAGATGCACGAAAAAAGATATTGAAAATTTTGAAATATAACCTCCTTTTTGGCCAAAACCCCCCAAAAACAGTTATTATTATTAGCTAAACAAGAATTTTTAGAAAGATGCAGTTGTTTGCATATGGTAGGATTAAGGCCTACAAATAAGCCAAATTTTATAAAAATCATTAGAACCGTTTTTTATAAAAAAATATAACAGATTTTTTGGCCAAAAAGGGAGTTGTTTTTCACAAATTTTTAAAACCTTTTTAGTTTATCTATACAGGCCTAATTGACATGTTTGGTGCAAATTTGTTCAAAATCGATCAAATAGTTTTCTCTCTAGCTTTGTATAGATGCAGACAGACATTTTGTAAAACCCACTTTTTTGGACTCTGGGTTCCCAAAACGGATATTTCCACAAAAATCTCAACATCGATTTTTTTGCGATCACTATACTTTCTCGATACTATAGTATAGTGAGTAAGTAAAACAAGGAACATTGTACACTATTTATTCAGAAATGTTGGCCAACTGCAACTAATGATTGTAAGGTATTTGCATTAATAAAGATACAGTCCACTTCATTATAATTCGTAACCAAAGGAAACAGATTGCCTCAGTGGAATTGCGCCTTTACATTAAAATCCAGAGAGTAGCCAAGCGATTCTATTTTAGCTGGTAAGAGATGCAAACCACAAAATAGGGTTCCATAGCTGTTTTAAATTTGTTTGAATTTTAAATTAACAATATAAAATGATCAAATCTCATAATTAACTTACGACTGATATACTTCAAGCATAATCTACATTGTTTAAAATTATAATTTAGTCAAGGGTAATCCACCGAAAAATGACTCGCCAAACCCTCAAATATGTAATTTTAAAACTCCATTGCCCTTAAAATATCATCTTGTGAGAGAAAATAATAAAAGGATCCAAGTTATTGAGAAAAGATCATGCTTTGAAGCAAGGATAACGCTCTCTCAACATTAGTATTTGGAGCTATCTGATTAATTGACCCTCTCTTAGTTTGGTTAGTGACTGCCCTGTTCTCTTGTCCATATTATGCTACTTTCATTTGGGTTCATTTGTGACTTAACACGAATTCAAACAGCACCTTAAAAACGCCCTTTCTATTTATGTGTCACAGTTGCACCAACTTATCTGTAGCCAGTCAAACACTTAATTTCTTTACAAGAATAAGGAATAAAATAACATTAAATACTTTTTTTTCATATTCGAATATGTTTTTATCTATTTACACATATTATAAAATAATGTTTCAATATATATATTATGTATGCACCATCATGATACATTCAAATTAATAAAACATAACCACAATATTAGTGACCTAAGGAACAGTTATTACAATAATAACCTTTTTGTCATATATATTAAATAACTCTTCTTTTAGGCAAAATAAGATGTACACATTTTATCTGTCAGGTATTTTGTTAGAGGCAAAGATTTTTCTACTTTATATACTATATATACAGAGGTTCTGTGTGATGTTGCTTGACTGAATAAATAACAACATCTACAAAAAGAATGATGCAATCAACTTTACATGTTAACAAGGTAAAAAAAACATTTTTGAAACAAAAGTAATAGGCCTAAAATGAAATAGCATTATAGAGAGAAGAGTTAATTATGAATAGAAAATGAACACTTAATTTGAATTTTTACATATTAAATTAATTCAGTACCTATAAGGATTAAAACATTTTAAGTAATAGTTATTTTGACTCTCATTAGATAAATCAAATTAATGTTATTTGTTATAAGAAATTACAGTAGTAGTTTTTTTGCCTGATGAAACTAAAATCCTTTTAAACTCTTAATTTGTAATACTTTCTGAATCTTTTTAACAGGCTTAAAATATTATTTATCATGAAAATTTCAGTTAGGTAACTATTATTTTAATGATTTGGCAGTGATATCAATTAACTAGGTATATAATCCTCTATTTCAGACAAGTAATAAAACAGGCGTAGCAATATTGTGACTAGTCAAAGAAAAAAATTAAATGTACATTTATTTTGGGTGTTCATTTTATATGAATTTTATAGTGTTTTAACTGTTCATTTTCTATTATTTTAAAATGATTAAACACTTTGCTACAGTTATGAAATTAGTATTAACAATTTATTTATACAAATAAGTATCACAAAATAGTATAAATATAAATAATAGTATACAACTATTTAAGCATTTTTTAAATTATATACACATACGGGAAATTAAAACAGATTCTTTAATTTTAAAAACTATTTGTTAAGTTGTATCATAAATAAAGCATTAAAAAAAATATAATAAATACATTTGTTTTTAAATAAATGAATGTAAAAGTTATTTTTTTTAGTAGGTTTGAAGTTTGTCTAATGCACTGTTTAACTAAAAATACAATTTGGTATATTGACTAAGCACGCCTAAACACTTATACTTTTAATTAGTATAAAAATAAATAACAATTTCAGTAACCCTGGTAAATGTTAAAAACAAAATAATACTGGGGTAAGGCTGGTTTCATTTATGTGTGTCTGTGTACATAACACATTTATATACTTTTTACACTGTATTAAAAATATACAGTTCTAACAGTTTATTACAATTTTTAAATTCATTTACATGAAAAAATACAAAATGTCTAAGTAGAATAATTGGTTAACACCAAACATGAAAAGTTGTTAATAGATATTAACTAATTTTGAAAAAAACTTTTTAATTAACACATACTACATCTCTTGAATAAACATCTGCTTAGAAATAAATACCTGTAAAACATTATGTGCGAATGCACAGTGTCATAAATATTACTAATAGCTCTGTATCCTTCAAGTTTAAAAGAAATCTTTACAAACAACATGAAGTTTACTTTGGTCGACTTCACATACAATCTAAATGTATTCTTAAAATTGATCTTCAAGTCTAAATATATAATCATTTTGGTTTATTATTGAAAGTTTAAAAAAAATGCATTAACTAGTAGAAAATTGAACATAGCCTATTTATTTAAAGTTTTAATGGTAATCAAACACATCTTTAATTTTCCTCCGATGAAAACAGAAAATAAATTATAACAACTTAATCCATACTGTCGAAATTTATTTTTCTGATTAGTGTAATTTTACTATTAATCGCCTTATTATTTCAAAATACAAATAACTTCAAATTGAGTTATACAGTTTTACAATTTCCCTTTGTAAATTCTTAAATAAACAAGTTCTATTCTGAATTTTTATCATCAAAATAACAATAATTTGTATTCCAAAGTCCTAAACACAGTACCTGTACTCACGATTTATGTATGGATGATAGATTGCTTGGAAAGAATGTATACTAACACCAATAAAACTTTAAATATTTGCTATTTTGAAACCATTGCACAAGACAGTGATTGCAAGATTACATAGATTATCACATGTTGAGTTTCATCAAATATCACTTGCAGGAACTAGGCCTATGAAGTATACAGCCTCCACCCATTCTGCCACTATCAACATGTTTTAAGCAGTGAAGCAAGAAAATATGTTTAATGCTTTCTATCAGCCTTACACATTTATTATTTAGTTAGCTAACAGTCAATATCTGTTTTTGTATTTTTGTGTATTTTGGCAATACTTAGTACTCGGCAACCATAATGTGGTAACATTCAAAGTAACCTTTGACATGGCGTTTGTAGAGAAACCAAACTTGCAAACAACAAATGTGCTATTAAAAGAACAAAGAATTATCAATAGTAATGACTAGTACATCGACAAAAATAATAATATTGATATAAATTTAAAATGATAGCTGCTATAAAAAAATACAAATTATTGATTTAAAAATGGTTTTAGAAGTCACAATAATAGTTTGTCAATTGAATTGTGTGTATTTATATTGGATGTCACAATAAATTATATAGGTTGTTAAAACGTATTAAAAAGGACTTTTATTACACAACACAAGTTTATTTGTGCAATATAAAAGCTGATTCAGTTTTGGTTTCCCTACGAAGCAACCTGACGCACAATGGTTACTGAATCACACAGCACTTGCACTTGGGTTTTTTCTTGAGGACAACATGTTCAACTTGTGAAGCGTCACTAGGTGGCACCACTGTTGCTCGCTGAAGTTCCACTGCTCCAGGTGGCGATGCTGGGGGCTTGCTGTTACTAACTGGAGTGCTACCATTTGCATCTTTTACAGGACTCTGTGACACAGGTGTTGCAGTTTGAGGAGTCAATACACCGTTTTCCTCGACACTTGGTAATTTCGGTGCTGTACTTCCAGGTGTTGGTGTTATCGGCTTTCCTCCCTTAATTAGCTCGACAATCTCATCTGCTTCTCGAGACAAGTCTCCGTCCGGCCGGAATGGATTATCCCATCCACTATCAGTACTGAAACAGAAATAAAAACTGGGTATTAAACCGGAAAAAAATCTAAATAACAAGCAAATAATAGTAAAAAAGGTAGGACGAAATTAAGTTGGATTAATACAGTTAATTAATTAACTAAGTAATAAGCAATTAATTAATTTTTAAAATAACAAGCATTTCAAATCCACAGAGCATCAATTTCATTCAAAAAACACATTGTCATTACAATGTTTTTATTGTAATGAAACTACTAAAAGTAATAGTAATTTTAGTGAATCTCTTAAATACATATTATTTATAACTTAACATTTTCAAATTGTTATACTTTTTTGAAAATGGATATAAAATCTCAAGATTGTAAATACTTTTTGTGTTTCAAGTATTTGAAACATAATCATAGAAAATCTGTTTGTTTATCAAGCCACGATGGCCGTGGTTGTTTTAAGGCGTGAAAGCGTTATCAATCGTCATGGCAACCATCAATGGAAAAGTTCCGGGTTCAATTCCCATTGACCCCGAATAATTTTCTAAATGGTTTTAACAGACATCATTGGCTGTGGTTAGGATTCCACGTAAAACTGTAGGTCCCGTTTTCATTAGACTTAAAGTGCAAAACAGCAGGACGTAAAAAAAGAAGAAAATCTGTTTATTCTTTCACAAATTCCAAAATTGACTCCCTACCTCAACCACTAATTGTTTTTCAAATGTCCATTGGTTTTCAAAATTAGTTCAAATGTTGATATTAAATTTTTCCAATAAATAAATTGTAATAAAAATTGCAGTCTCCTTAAATTCTAAATTGCTATTTTTCAAACAGTTGAAAAAAAGGAAAGTGTAGGTTTACGGATTGTGCAATATTTGAACCAAATGCTGTTGAAAATTCAGCAAATGTTCAGATTTTCTTTGTAATGAACGAAGTTGCTGTGAAATCAATGAAAGTGGAACTAAACTCAGAAGACATGCTTCATTTTCTCTGCGTTATATCAAGGATATTCTCAAAAGAGTTCTTTTTTGTGACAATTTACAGTATATCGTAATAACATGTCACATGGTTTCATTAATGGATATCTAATAATTTAAAATTCATTATTATAAGAGAGAGAGAGAGAGAGAGAGAGAGAGGGGGAGAGAGAGAGAGAGATAGATAAAGATAAAATCGTATTGGACAAGAACATCCTTCACTTTAGCTGCTGACAAGTCTTCCAGGAGCAAACAAAAGAGGGATAGAAAGCAATGACTAATGCTTGGTGGACTAAAAATAAAGTTTCTGAAGGAAAAACTGAACTTTAACATTTAGAAACATTAGTCTTCATATAACGAGTATGAGATGACAATTGGCTTAAACGATCAGGTACATTATTAATCTTCAATACTATTTTAAGTTCAGCAAAATTTAAGTACATACAGAATTTTTTTAAAATTGTTAGCTTAACATGTGGAATATTACAAAGATACTCCTATATCTTATTTTTGCTAAAGAGCACAACAAAATAAAAGTAAACCAGTAGAACTTCCCATTAAAAAATAATACAATGTTAAAAGAAGACGAAACGATCGACAAAAGTGTTAAAATTGTGTACTAATTTAGATAGATGCGAGGCTTATCGTAGGCAACAGCTATCAACTGTTGAAAGCCATTTTAATATTATTACCTTGCACGTCTCTAGTGGGCCAAGGTTAGGTATCAGTATAGACAAGTTTTATTAGGAATACATTAGGTTCTTCAAATAAATCGAATTAAAACCCGTCTATTATCTACGATTAAAAACTAAATCAAAGCACGGATTGTTAAATAAATACTAAATTGCGATTTCAGTTACATACTGGGATACTTTGTTAATCACCCAAGTGTATAAATCTTGCAAACTGTTTCAAGTAATACAACAAAAACCCATCATAACAGTACATAATAAGAGTGAACTATAAACATTAAACAGGGTAACACTTCTCTAAATGTTGTTTAAAACTACATAATTTTACCATTCAGTGATAGTGCAATGTGTAAAAATCTTAATTTTGTGAGAGAGTTGATCTTACGGGAATTTACATACAGTTGTATTTACATTCAGAACAAGTTTAATCGAATTAATGATTTTGGACGCGTTCGAATATAATGTGTAAATACATGTAGTTTATTACGACAAACATTTAATAGAAATTTCAATCCAACATTACATTCTGTTTCTCTGGCGAGTAAAATGTACTAGACGCTCAATCTACGTATTTATAAAAAAAAAAACAAAAATACTGAAATATGAGTGAAATGTTTAACAAACAAAAAATGTAATTTAACAGACTATAGTTTTACGAAATAGTTTTAAAATTTTTTGTTTCGAAATGATTAAAAGAGTTGAAATTTTTAAAGCGAAATTCAATCCAATTTATTTATTTTTGCTCAAGTTTATGTTTAGTGAAAGATCAACCAAACATTGATTAGTAAAAATATTATAAATTGGTATATAGTATAATATTTGATAGAATACACTAGAACCTAAATGACCAAAGTAAAGTAAAGTTGTAAAACAAATGAATTGGTCATTATTACACAAAGTAATCTATATTTTAACTTGTTAATGCATAAAATGTAAGATCTTAAGAAATAATATTTTTAAAGCACAATAAACATTAAATAAATGAATATACGAGTATTAGTCATCTCCACAAGTTAGCTTTGTTAATAGTTGATAAATTCATATTTTATCTATGCTTATAACAATTCGCTTCTATTAGGCCTTGGCCTATATACAATTTAACATTTTCCACTTATTAACAGTTTCATACCTATGTATATGTATATCTTAACTAATTTTTCAGCAAATTTAGAAAACAAAAACTTGTATAATTTGCAGTAGGCCTACATCTCTATAATTCTAAGATTACAAAAATGGTAAATTATACAATTTGCAATAACATATATAGACTACCGTACAGTATTTGTTTGTAAACAGAAACTCCTGATTTCAGTTGAATTTTTGAAAACAGGTAATCATCACCCTGTCACTTTTGTCACCTACTGACTATACATTCGAGTTTTATGTAAAATATTGCCTAATTTGGTATGCATACGCTAAAATAAAAAGTAAGGCCCAATTAAAGAAAAGTAATTGCAAGCGTTATTATAGTCGTGCTCGTGCGTCTTGCTAACGCAATGACACACGGCGTTCTCAAGGTCAACCTTAATGCACCGAGTTTAATGCATTTACTCGAGTTGTATTACAATTAAGATCGCTTTACCGGTAGAGATAGCTCGACTTCGCTCAC
>JAGFPH010000865.1:247277-259826 GCA_018207615.1 Philaenus spumarius
CACCGAGTTCAGTGGATTTACTCGAGTGGTAGGCCTACTACAATTAATTAAGAACGCTTTACCGGTATCGCTCTGCTAACAAACACAAATTAAGTACTTTAAACGTCTAGAAAATATTCAACTTTTATAAAACTAGCAAATTCCTTCTTCCCAGGAAATCTTGCAAGTCTGTTCTGCTTGCGTTAAAACCAGTCATGTTTCACAGTATCAAGAAGTGAGATCAGGCCAACTACAAACTCTTCGTGAACCAGACCTAACTGTTCTCCAACGACAGGACATACCAAACAGATCAAATTCAAATCGCAATGGCCAAGTTTAATATTCTGAACACATTTAATAATTAAGGATGCAGATGAAGTCTTATGAGTGATTTTCATCAACAGACCCGAACGTTTGAGCGACATCATAGTCATAACTTTATTACAAATATGGATATAATGTTTCTCGCGTATTCAGTTATACTGCTTATTTTTATAGGTATTATTTGTTCATACCAAAAGAAGAACTAATATTAGACAATTCTTGATCTAAAAGCGTTTTGCGTAGGGGTTTTGTAAAAAGACTCCAGACGAACACAATGGGGACTGTAAGAGTGAATCCGCCTCCACTGCGCCGAGCGGGCTACCTGGCATAATCTGACAGTTTTGACAGCCGAATTGGAATTCACAAAAGCATCTTCTGCATCACTGAGCAGACCCTTTGATAATTTATGGCCTCGGCGCTGTAGAGACTAATTTACCCTCGGCGCTGTGGAGTCGCCACCGTAAGAGTGGAGCGGCAATATATAAAGGGCCCCATCGCTTTCCATTGTGTTAATAGTAGGCCTAGTGGAGTATTTTTTTCATTCGCGGCGTTGGAATGAAATGGAAGTTTATTTGACCCTTCTTATACATAATTTAAACAGAAAAATTACAAACTTAAATTATAGGCCTACGCTTAATAATAAAATATGGGCTACAACTATTCACAGTAAAAAATATAATAACTTACATATTATAAAATAAAAATAATAAAAATGCAGTTGCACATAAAGCATACATAAAATGGCTGTAATTTAAAGTTTGAGTTTGACTTAATATAACTTAAGCTGTGTTCAAATTTAAAGACTTTCTATTTAGTGTCTTACTATCTCGTAGAAGTTTCATCTTAGGCCTAAATTTCAAACAACAGATGATCCTCGGAGAAGGCCTACTGCCGAGTTATTTGGAAACGGAGTAAAAAAGGTAGCTAAAACCACGACGTTTTACTTTATTTTAAAACGATTTAAACTATTTCAAATATATTTGTATGGTAAAGTAAATTGATAGCATATAATAGGTAGCACAAATAAAATTGTGTTTTAGGTCAAAATAAGTAATTAGGCCTATACAAATACAGTAGATAACACATTTTTGTTTTCGATTTGACATATTTAGAACAAACGAGAGTTATCTTATCAATCAACATCAAATTCACTTTAATATGGAACTTATGGTTTATAATGAACTTTTAAGATTGCTACCCATACGAAACATGAATAATAATTGCATCAATAACATAAATTATTTTGGCTATATTGTTTTGAGTATATATACACTTTTGATCGCATTAAAACTGAAAATAACGCTATAATATAAATGGTATACGAAGCTAAGCTATGCAATTATTACAACGGTTATTTAAAATATATACAGTTATATATACTTACACGTTCCTTATAAATATTTACTTTGTATCAAAAATCTTTTTAAAGGTAAGTAGAGTTATTGTATATACAGCCTAGGTGCTATTGTTATTTGCGTCGCATTAGATGTGCATCAAGGCGAGGGGGATACAAAACCTTGGTCACGGTGAGGAAGCCGGCAATAAACTGCGTGACGTTGAGTTTTGTAGTCATGCAACTGCACAATCAAGTAGGTAGGGAATTTCAAGTCTTTGTTACAGTATTGAAATGGATTGCGTTTTTAGATGGCCTACTCTATGTACGTATTCTGGAAGAGATAGGTTTTGTATTATGCATCTAATTACTTAAAATCAAATAGCGGCAATAGCCTAAATATATAACAAAAACATAATCAATGTTTTACAGTTTAAAAAGTGAAGAGAGTAAGTTGTCTGTCATGGTGGCATGAACGTGCTGTTAATGCTGTTTTAAATTATGACTATTCGGTACCTACAGTTTTGAAGCAAGGTGCACATAAATATCAACAAACCAATTTGAAATATTTACATTAATTTAAAACAAAGAAACAGGCATAATGTTCAACTTGATTAGTATATATTTTAATATTTAATTGGATGAATATCTAGCATTATGGGGCAAATGTACAAATAAACTCAAATAGCCTAATTCGAAAACAAATTTATATAGCGATAGAAATATTTCTATCCCCATTACAGAGTTTCACCAAGTAGGCCTCTACCAACTGTTTTTACCTTAAATTTATATAACTTTACCAAATGCATTTTAATGAATTAACAAAGTTTATCTTATAAATAATTATCGAAATAAACTTCGTAATTACAAAAATGAATACATAGAAAGCTCAGGGTTAATTAATATTTCGATAACATATTCAACCTCTATACACATCTGTCTACAGCAACAACCACAATACGAATATCATGAAAGTTATTAGTAATATTATAATTAAAAAATATATTTATAACAATAATTATTCTTCGGTGTAGTCTGGGTTCTATGATTTGGTTCACCATTATACAACCAAATAATATAATGGCGTAATTTACAAGTAGACAATTTATTTGAACTTTTTCTGTATTTTTAAATATAACAGATTTTTGCCATTGACACTAAGTAAAAAAACTCCCAATTGTTTCACATATTACACAAAACTAAACCGACGGGAAAAAAATAAAAAGTTACAATTTCCATTTATTTATTGAAAATAAATGTAAAATAAAGTGTGTAATAATCAACTAACTTAAACATCGTGGTGTAAATTTTGAAATAAAAATCGAGTATCTAATGCCAGCTTTGACAAGGCACCACTTCCAGGCCTCCAGTTATACTTAAAGGAAATTTATGCCTATATTGTAATAGCCTACTTGAGAAGAATGGATTTAATGTGTAGGCGGGCTACTGCTAGTCTTCAATATCAAATCTGGGTTCATTATCAAAATTTTGTCGTGAAAACAACTTCAAATCACTGAAACGTTTAATTTGAATTATTTTGACAAGTTTAATTTAAGATTTCGTGCAGGTTAAACGAAAAGAATGCATTAATAGTAACCTAAGTTGATAAGTTGGTGTAAACTCTAAGTGGTAGGTCTGGTTAGTATTGTTACGCGTGAATCTGGAACTAAAATTGGGTTTTAAGCTAGTGGAATCATTTGTTAGCACTTGTGCAAACAATTTGGGCGTATGCAACATGTTCGATTAGTTTGTCGCGAAGAAGAAGCATAAAATGGAATGTGTTCTCTGATAGGCCTACCATAGTTTAGACAGTAACCGTCTGGTTCATCCAATGTAAAAATACTAAGTTCTAATGAAAACATTTTGGTACAGGTAGTTTGTTAAGCCATGTTTCGGCTCTTTCCCTAAGCCTGCAGACAGTTTTCTATAGCGATTTGGACTCTAGAATTTGGTAAAACAGACCACCCTCCTCACCAAAAGGTTTTCTGCTCTCTCCAAGTGCCGTCACATTACAAAATAACTATATAGAATAAATACGCTTTTCTGTATTTTAGGCATGAATCAACTGAACGGAATAAAAAAAAATGTGTTCAGTAATGGCTGGTTGATAGTAAAAATGAGTGATTTAAACATAGAGTTATAGAAAGTTTTTAACATCGAGAAAATAAAAATAATTTATATTGTCAATAGTAAGCACCAAGTACAAATTCTGTACCCTCTTTTTGAAATAAAGCACTCATACTTTTCAAAGTTTAGTAAAAAAATCGAGAACAACTGTTAGTATAGGATCAGACAACACTTTATTTGAGAAGCAAAACTATATTAATCCCACATTATATTTGATACAATTTAAACCATTAAAAACATATTTTTTGCGTTATAATTATTTAGTTTGCACTAATTATTTGTTTATTTTTTAATTAATCTAACAAATTCTAAGTAAAAAATAATTTTTTGGAAAAATACTGCATTTGGAAGAAAACGTTAAAACTGCTCAAAGAAGTGTATTTATAAGTGATAGTGTTTCAATCGTTGTTATACTGAATTCATCAGACGGCTGGGTTTTACCACAATATGTTTAATTTACAAAAGGTTTTGTTGATTGAAGCTGGTTACGACCTTCGCCAAGAGCATTACTGCTCTTAATTAGCATTGGGTTCATAGTGGATCTATAAATACAGTACTGCTTCTGGCACGACGTTTTTACCTCGGTCTAGGCCACCTTTAGTTTGGTTTACTTCTAGTTCCTGTGAGGAATTGAATCAATTAATTTACAACAGTGGAACATTTGATAGCTTCTTAGATAAATCCGAGTCATTAATATTCTGCTGCAGCCCAGCAAAACTGGTAAATCGTCTTTAAATATTATGTTGAATCGAAACCTATTTCTTGTATTCTTAAAATGGCAATTTAAGTTCATTAAGTAAGCTCCCAGATTGGAATGATAACAAATATTGAAATAGGTATACAAGGTGTCAAAAAAGTCTGGGTACGGCTTAATATCTCAAAATGTACGAGTCTTATGAGATAGAAATAAAAGCAGTTATTCACAACCATAAAAGAACTACTTTTTGGCGAGTTTGAAATTTTTGTCCGCCATCTTGGAATGAACTTATTTTTTTAAATGGGAAGGTGGTCATGTTTGTGATACACGCAATGTGGGGCAAAATCGGAAAACACGATTTCGTTGTTTTTAGCCGCCATTTTAAATCGGTTAAAGATATGGATGTAAAAAATCCACCTTTGGTTTTCTCTTGAAATTCTACATGGAAATGATGTATCACATGACCACCTTCCCATTAAAAAAAATAAGTTCATTCCAATATGGCGGATCCAAGATGGCGGACAAAAATTTCAAACTCGCCAAAAAGTAGTTCTTTTATGGTTGTGAATAACTGCTTTCATTTCTATCTCATAAGACTCGTACATTTTGAGATATTAAGCAGCACCCAGACTTTTTTGACATCTTGTATATTACCTGTTACACTGTCTATCCAATCCTTGATTATTTGTTGTGACTGCCGCGGTTTCGGGGTTATCCCATCTTCCGGTCACTTATATCACATATAAAAATATATATTTAAAATTATTTTTCTCTCACTAGTGTTGTCGTCGAAAACACAATAATTAGCTATACACAAAAACACAGTACACGAAACACAAATTACGACGTCAACTACGAACATGTTGCCTAGGCGCTGGTTAACTAGCTACCAAACAATGTAAGGCTCAATTCAAAAAACGAGAGAGTACGGCCGTTTTCCTACTTTGTACAAAGTCTACAATAAAACTACGTAAATAATAGTTTAATTTTGTTTAAAGGGTACCTATTGTTATTATGCGTTCTTGCAAATCAGACGTAGATGCAGATAAGTTTGAGATACAAAATTTGACCAGAAAACTTGTTCAGGTTTGAACATTAATTGTTGGTAAAGTACATTAATTAGATTTTGGGCGTTATGTAAAAATGTTAATATTAGATTGTTTGATTTCTAAATACTGATCATAACATTTAGATCTCTAAAACTACAGCCCTACCTAAAGGTATGTAAAACGTGTTCTTAAAGTTAAAAATTTAGTAAACGATTTAGAAACAGATTTTATTTTATCAATCATTAGTTTTACATCTTAAAGATCAGAAGGATGGTGGTAATGATTTAAACTCCATAAACTCAAAACTTGGCAGATGATTACTCACGGAAATTGGCAACTGGTAAAAAGGAAAACTGAAGCTTGTGTGCACTTTCACACTACACATGCTATCAGGGCCGGCGCAAGGACCATGCGGAACATGCTGACGCATGAGGCGCCGCCAGGGAGGGGGCGCCGACGCGCAAGCGAAGTCTGCGTCGGCGGCGCGGCGGCAAAAAGTTCAAGACCGAAGCGCCTTCAAAATTTTCTGAAATTCTTTTGCACCGAATAATGTTTGCCTAAAGACGTGGCCTCCCTTTTCGGGTTTTAAAAGAAACTCCCTATTCTGTTTAGTGCTTTTTTAGGGACAGACAACCTACACCGCTATAGGGCACCATCCTTTCAGAGTCGGCGCCCTTTAGTTTCAGTGAAAAATTCGCCCCCCCCACCCTAAAGACGCGACCGCCCCGACCGCACTTTTCGGGAATTAAAAGAAATGCCATATTTATTTTTGTCGCCTCTTTACGGACACAAAATACCACATACACTAGATTAGGGCCCCATCCTTTCGAAATCGGCGCTATTTGGTTTCAGTGAAAAAATCGCCCTCTTAAAGACGTTACCGCCATTTTCGGGAATTAAAAGGAACGCGGAAACGCCCTATTTCTTTTTGGCGCCTCTTTATGGATAGACAAGATCAGGAACACGGACAACAGTATTGTATAGGGGCCATCCTTTCGAAATCGGCGCCCTTTGGTTTCAGTGAAAAATTCGCCCCCCTAAAGACGAGACCGCCATACATTTTATACAAACTTCACTAACATTAATAATGTAATAATTATGTGTCCATAACAACAGTATAACATCTATTTATAGCCCGATTTGAAAATTGCCACGCTCTTTTCTAGTACTTTTGAAGAAGGGTGATAAAAGGTGGTAATTTTGGTAAAATTGTTGCTCGATGTAATATTTTAATTTGATTTTATATAATTACATAATTTCAATTGGTATGCATTTGATAATTGACGAGGTCTCCGTTTTAACTCGACCGTTCAGTATTTCGTCTGTGTGTCTGTCTCACGATTACGGCCAAACGCCTAGACCGATTTTGATGGTTTTTTGTTATTCCTAGGCCGAGCCATGTATATACACTGTATACGGTTTTTCCATTTTTCATTTTTAACCCCTTAAATAAAATTAAAATGGCGGCCGGACCGTTTCTCTCAGTGTAAACTTTTTTCAAAGCCAGTTTTTGGCTTAACCTAAGTCGAATTTAAAAACTAATAACATTTTGCGGGTAGCAAATTAGATTTTGAACAAAATTCTTGATTTTTTTTCCGTATCTCAAAGTGGCCGTAAACTTCAAATTTGTAAAAAAATTTCCAAGTTTTTGTATTTCAACCATGTTTTTATACGTTTATTCTAAACCAATTCAAAAGTGTTCCATAGCTTTTTTGTTGATAAAGGTTCAAAGAATTCATATATGCCAGTAAAAAAAAAGATTGAAGTAAAACTAACAAAGTTATAACAAATTATTTGTAATTTTTTCATAAATGTAAAAAAGTTTCGTTATTTAGTTCTAAATAGAACTGTATAAAAATATTGATCAATTTCAAATGTCTTATTTTGAAAACACCAGTTTTTTATGTTCCTACTTCAAGACTGCTAACAAAACTAGGCCTGTTATGAATAGTAATTTAGGAATAATATCCTTTGCCAAAAAATGACACATTAACGAGTACTAGAAACCCCTGAATCGCGGGAATTGCAAAATAAAGTTTCACTGGCTAAACCTTCTGTTTACTTAATTACTGGCACAATATTTTTAACCTAAGCTTGAAACCACATTTGTTATTTCAACGAGCGAGGTCTACTGTTCGCAGAACTACTAGTGTACCCATTTTTTATTGCAAAAAGGATATATATATATATACATAGATAGGGGCGGGGGGTTGTGTATAGAGGGGGGCGGCAAAAATGACTCGCATGTTCAGGAAAAACCCCTTGCACCGGCCCTGCATGCTATTGACTTTTAATTAATTTCACTTAAGCTTTGCAAGTCTTGATTCTGTTTTCATGAGACGACTTGGGCAATTAACTGAGATAATAATTGTATAGGTCGCATGTGTATCTTCGGGTATGACGTCTCACAGCTATATTGATACCAAATTAGTTACATTAACCGACCGACCAATTTTAGGAAATAACTGGCTCTTTCTCTTATCACTATGTTAAGTTTGTCACAAAATATTATTAATAACAACGCATCTACATGTGACTTACTCAAAATACTGAGCTAACTAAATAATTATGTAACCTAACCCATGATGCAATACAATGGGGGGCGTTTTTTTCTTGGTATTTCGAAGAAAGATTTTTTGCATTTTACCTATATTTCAAGCTCATCAAAAATGTTAATATTTTTCGATTCCCTCTCCTAAACTTCCTCTTAAAAGTTTTCCCCGCCCATATAAGTGTAAATAAGTATTACGGTTTGGGAATACAATTTGCTGGGTTAATAAGTTAAAATTTGAAATCTTTTATTAGTTTATGAAGTATGTATTGACTTACATACTGGTAATTATTGATATAAATCACACATTTTTAATTCCCGCCCAAAGACAATACTTTATCTCTCAATTTTTTAACAACGCCACCCCTAAAAATTACCATACTTGATGTTAATGTCGTTGCTATATTAAAGAGGTAGGGGATTTCTGTTCTTGTCATTATTTTAGGAGATCAAATTAACTGTTATAAGTTAGTTGGTTTTTTAGCCTTATTTTGTTTCTGGTTCAGGGAGTCTAACAACTAAAAGTATTGCATTTGTTTGATGTGATTGTGCGAAATTGGGGGAGGGAGGGGGGTTTATATCTCGGATCTAATCTATTTAAAAAAGTATAAAAAACATGTTAGGATATGGTGTTTAAATTAAAGTGATTTGACGGTTTACTTTTAATAAAGTTTTAATCATATTTTAAATGTTCAGTTATTCAATTTGTTGTTATTACGCCTATCCAGTTGTTATCACTACAATCTATTGTATATTGATAATAAGTCTGTTGGCAGCTCTGTCGTCCTCAGCCTTGAAAGTATAACAATTTAGCTTTAACAATTGAAAGCTTTTATATTTTGAAAACATTAAATAACAATTTCTGATTTAATGTACTATAACAGGATAACTGGCGATTCCCTAAAAAAATACAAGGTCTCCTCCCCCAGCCTGACAATACAATGGGGGGGGGGGGAGAGAAAGGGCACATAATATGGAATTCGGGGTAATTTCCACCATTACCTATAGGGGGGATGGGCACCCCTGCTCACACGACATACGACAGAATCATAAACTATTGTTTATGCTCTAATTTTTGCGGTTCTTAAGTTTCTATATGCGCATGGTATTTTTATTTTCTATATGCGGTTTAGCACGTTTTATACAAAGTCAAATTTCATTGTAATACCTTTATATGGAGAAAACAACTGTGTCCGATTGCCTGGCAGATAGACAATCGACTAGGTTTTGGTTTTTTACTTTATTGAACGGAACTCTAAAAAATTCTTCAAAAGTTTACTTTTTATGATATTTTTCAAATATATGTTGATTATTAATGATTTTCTTAAAAAAATTATCGCACGGAAATTATGCATCGTTTTGTATTAACTTTGTACTCATATTAAAACATCCTGCAAATTCGAAAGCCCAGACACCTGTAATCAAGTGATGATTAAATATTCATATATTGAAATAAGTAAACACATTACAAAGCAATAAGCCTTTAATGACAACGTCTATAAATGTGCTTTCGAGTACGTCAACTTGTTTAACGAGATGACGGAAGACGTTTGACTTCTCTAAACACCAACCATAACAGCAATCATATTTAGTAAACACATTACAAAGCATTAAAATGGCGACTGCGCAGTCAGTATTTTTTAAACAAAGTACGTGATAATATAACAAACACATGACTCACGTAGTATGAATACGTTTGTATATTAGTCGATCGATCGAGTGTATTATGTTTAGCGTCAACGATGGAGAAGCATTTTGTTATTGTTGCCTAGTGGACACATAATATGCGTTAATGACGTCATATTGTTATTGAGAAATATTAGTTTGGCGAGTGCTGAATTAATATATTGAAAACTACACGGAAGTAGAATATACGGTTTTATTGCATTAAACAAATTAAAATACATTGTATGTGTATAATATAAGAAACTGTTGCATACGAAATAATTGCCTTTTATTGACAAAAAACTTAATATTTGTGAGGATATGGTCGTACGTTAATTAAAAAAAGGTGTAAGGAGCGAGTAAATCTATTTGGCGCGAGAATAATGATAAACTTATGTTAATTTTTTTTTCTTATTGCTTATCTTTTAAAGAACACGTTTGTATTTATAAACAAAAAAATTGTATTTACAAATATTGGCTAGTTTTTTATCCTTAACGCAAAATAGGGGTGTTATAAGTTTAACGCGTGTAACTGTCTGGTATTTTAGCTCCCAAACGGATGATCCGATTTTCATTTTGTTTTTTGGAAGGTAACTTGATCGAGATTGTGCTTAGCTATGATTCAAGAAAATGTGTTCAGTCGTTTGAAGAACATCAGCGCTTTTCTATAAAGTTTTGTATAAAGTAATATTTGTATTTTGTAAAAGAAACTAAGACGAATTTTCTAAGTGCGATTAGAATATCGTTTGTAACCACTTACTTTCTTACTGATGGAGTTTTATTTTTTATTTAAGTCAAATAAATGCGTACAGCAGTAATTTTGTTTAGAAAACTCCAATGCAGGCCTATTCGTAGATAAAACAAGTAGCAATAACGATTTTCAGATTTCAAGCAATTAAACTGAGAATCATGTTTCTTCTTGTTTGTTAGCAAATATATTTAAGAAAAATTGGCAATTTACCTATAAACACTTGAATATGCAGCCGAGGCACAAGGAAGAAAGCTTTGTAGCTGAAAGGTTAGTATACCGGACTTTGAAGTCCCCGGTTAAATACGGGTCCATGGATGTTCGTCGTTCGTCTAATTCTAATTGAATGTTTATTTAGTTAATTTCAGGCAACGATACGAGGTCGGTGATTTTCTCTTTAAAATTAAAACATGTCATTCCGCCTTACAGAAACTAAAACGTCGACTTTTGTTGATGATACAATACTAGGCTATCTCTATGTATTTAAACGTAAAAGTAAATAAAGAAATCTGCATTCATGAGATATTTCAAAACTGCGTCGGTAAAAGTGTTAAGATTAAGTTTTTACTTCAGGGAAACGCCATTTTTTACCGCTCACATTAGAATATTATACGCTCTTTCAAGTACGTTTTTCAGGCCTCCCGTTTCAGTAGGCCCCCGACTGACACAGAGATACTCAAAAGCAATAACGTATAATTAATTATTAAACTTTAGAGTTAATTTTTGCATAATTACATATTTCTTTTAATTGATTATTTTTTACTCTAAACAAAATTATTATGTGTTCAAATTGGTAAATTGTGAGTATTTAGCTTCTTCCTGTGATATACTTGGGCTGTAAACCTGTATTGAGAGCAAATTCAAACAGAGCTACTATTAGGTAATTTATGTTAAAACTGCCCTTATTGCTTTAGTATTAAATTAAATTCGTATATTACTGTTAGTTTACACCACTGATTTATGAATGTAAGTTTTGTATAAAAAATATAATTGATCGATTTTGTTTGTACTGTGTTTCTGTGTTTTAAAGATATTTTGTTATAAAAATGAATGGGACAGGCAGGGCAAAGTCAGGTAAACTGTAGGCCCACATAGTTGCTTCAGTTAAGGGATTAAATTACGAATTAGGGTTTGGCCCGGGCCTTAAAATGGAACTTTAATCTTCGTAGCTAAAGGTACAGTTCTAACAGATACATTTGTTTTACATTTTAACCTATTCTAAATATTATTTGACACGGGAAAACTCATACAACAGTCACCAGTCTTTTAAATTTTGTAATATTTCAAATCTCCACTCGAGGCCTCCTGACCCCCAAGCACATCCGTTACCATGGCTACTACAGCCCTCCATGAGGGGCCTGCCTTTTTCAGAGTGAATCTTCAAAAATAGTTTTATAATTACCGACACTTTAAGATATTAGTAGCCTATACTAAAAGTAAAGTAATTTTACTAAATGGTGCTAAATTTTTTTAAATGGAGCAAAGCATTAGCACGGAACGGAAAAAGTACTAAAAAATTGTAGGACAAATTGTAGGTTCAAATCCCGGTCTTGGTCCATCTTTTTCACTTTTAATTAATTATCACATTATAGTTTTGGCTAGCCTGGAGTTTTATAATTCAATTTATAAAACTTGACATAATTCTTTTAAACTCTTAGTAAAATCAGGTTTATGATTAGTTTAAAATACGCTAAGAAAACTTAAATTTTAAAACGATGTTAAAATGTGTCTCATATTCATGCTTAAAAAAGTAACACGCGATTTTAAAAGGACAGGCCCTAGCTTATTTATTAGTCTCTTTTAATTAAAATTGGAAATAACACTTTTACTATTATTACTAGGGGCTCTGCCCCTGGACGCTTCGCGTCTCAACCCCGTCTTGGCCTTCGGCCTCAGATGGCTGCTTCGCTTCGCTCGCAGTTGGAAAATTCGCTAAAGAATCTAGTTAATCTTTGGATCGTTTGTACATAGTTGATTGAAAAAATGGTTTCCGCCCAAAAGGTGTTTTCAAAATTTAAAAATGTTGAATTCGTCGAGAACTTTAATTCAAGTATGAGGTCGAGGGGGGTACGATTA